>JARHVA010000653.1:0-247500 GCA_037957365.1 Torreya grandis | reverse complement strand
AAATCAATGATAATGGATTAAGTTTATAAGAGGTCTCCATGTTTGGTTTAACTCAAGACCACTTTCTCTGTTGAGGTTGTTATCATACTTATGAATTGTAATAGCTTCTCTGAGATGATGTTTGAAGAAATTTTTCTCCATGGCAATAATTGTAGTCTCTTCTATACAAATATGATGATGCACATTGAAGGAGTGTTCTACTAGGGTAGACTTGACCAAAATCTCTATTTATAACTACCGCATGTTTATTTATCCTAGTCTTGATGGAGTAACCTGTCTCACCAATGTATGACACCGCATAGGAATAGTCAATTTTATACACCTCGTTTCTCAGAGTTGGCTCTAATTTATCTTTGGAAGAATTAACCATACTTCTTAGTTTTTTGTGGGGGAGAAAAGTAGTATGGATGTTGTTGGCTTTTAAAATCTTGGCAATTTTATTAGAGATGCCTTCTACAAAGGGGAGGAAAGCTATAGGTTTGTTCTTAATATCCTTCAAACCCTTGGGTCTCATCAGGAAATTCTTGGTAGATTTTACAGCCCTAGTAATTTATTTACCTTTGTACCCATTCAACTTAAAACACTTTGGAAAGGTGTAGGATCTCAGCCTCTAAGTTCTCATCATCACACATTTTAAATGCTCTTATAAAAAGGGTTTTTAGGACACATAATTTTTGAGAGGGATGGTGGTGGGAATCTGCATTTAGATAAAGATTAGTGTGGGTGGATTTATGATAGACTCTATGGGAGAAAGAACCATCAAGTTTTTTAGAGAGGAAATCTAAGAAGGGAAGGCTTCCCCTGATTCCAATTCCTTTTAAAACTTGATGGAATCAGTCACCTTGTTCAAATGAGTATGGAATTCTTCAAGTTTTTCTAACCCATGTGGCTAATTGACACGGGTGTCATCTATATATCTTTTCCACCATGGATTTTAAAGGGAAAGAGTTAAGAGCTAAGTCTTCAAAATATTCCATAAATAATCTAGCCAACACGGGGAAGAGGGGTGAACCCATTACAAGCCCTTCAATTTACTCATAAATAACTCCTAAGAAAGAAAATAAGGTCAACTTCAAATAGAGAGTCACCATAGATGTAGTTTCCTCATCCACATGAATACTAACTACCTTGATTATGTAAACTAACATAATCTTTGTGAAGAGAGACACCACATCAAAAATCACTAAAATGTCCCCATCAGAGACTTGCTTATCCTTAATAAAATCTACAAAGTCTGAAGAGTCTTTTATAAAGGAGGAAGAATGGCCTTTTAATGGTTTTAACTTATTGGCTAAGAGGAGGCTAAGGAGTAGGTAGGAGAGTTAGTGGTATTAATGATTAGCCTAATGGGGATCCCCTCCTTATGTATCTTTGGGGCACCATAAATTCTTGGGATAATGGTTTTCTTAGGAAGAAGATGGTTTTGAAGGTGTCATCTAGGGAGGATTGATTAATAATTTTTGTCACCGATCTAGAGATTTTAGAAATTGTGTTGGAATATAAAACTCTAAACCTCCCACTATTTTGTAAATAGTCAATCATCTTTGAGTTGTAATCCCTCTTATTTAGAAGAATTGTAGATTTGCATCAATAATTTTATATGCAGGACCAAAAACAAATACTACATAACTTTTAATCCTTATAACTCTGATCATTTTCACTCTTATAAGTTATTTATAAAATGAATATAAGAGAAAGATGTGAGAGAGATAAGAGGATAAGTAATATGTCATTTTTAGTGATGAAGTAAGTATATTTTTTAGTAATTAAATATTTTTAGAGTGTAAAGTAGTTATTTAGTCTTATTTTTTATATTAATATTCATTAATAAAATATTTTTTTAAAATTATTATAATATTAGTTTATTTTTAACTTATAATATTAAATTACTAGGTAATTTATGATTTTGATAGTTAATTTTTTGACAAAAAATACAAAATATGTGTGTGTGTGTGTACACACACACACACACACATACACACACATATACATATGTATACACACATACATATTCGCACATACATACATACATACTTACATACATACATACATACATACATACATACATACATACATACATACATACATAGTGTTTTATATATGTTAATCTTAGAAAAATCAGCTTCTTATTCCTTAAGAGTAATTTTTGATATAATAGAATATGAAGACAACTATTATAAATATTATGAAAAGGGAAAATCAATATGCATTGAAAAGAAGGTTCAAAGAAGTTATACTGGACAAAGTAAGATGCCATCAATTTTGAATAAATTGATTCAAAATAAGGGGAGGGATAAGACTAAATAATATGAAGTGTCCAAATTTTAACTACCTGATTAAATCTTGAAGATATATAACTCCAAATTCCATAATTGAAAATATTATGGGGCATTCCCACTGGGTAATGCACTACTAACCCCTTATGAAATCTTTACATTTTGTTGATTTTTTTATATGATACACCTATCAACCATCCTAGATACAGGTCTTTGATTCTTCACTTTATCTACAATCAATGATGAGTCTACTATTCCACTTCAATTAGACATCCCAATATTTCCTTTTACAACCCATTGCAAAATAACAAATATTGGAAATAATTGATTAGATCCAAAGTTTAGAATGTCTATATATAGTATGTGTTCAAATATAAAGACTATATAAGAGACATTTGTTATGACCCACAAAATACCTACAAGATGCATGATTATACATACATTAATGATCATCCTTACACATTTAAAAATATTTTAGGTTTTATTAATAGTAAAAATGGATGAAAAAGTTTATCTTCTCCCAATTATCAATACATGGAGTGTGTTAGATGAAATTGATGCAAAGCTATTAGCTTAATAAACCTTTGCCTTCTTTTAGGTCCTTCTTGTTTGGAATCTCAACCCAACTCTGAATACCTCTTCCTTAGATACCTCATAAACCTTATTGTCTCATAAGGATTTGTAATCCAAATTTTAATACCACTTTAAAATCATTCTCTCCTTTCCTTTATAACACTCTACTATCTCACTCATTACCCCAACATCCTCATTCAACATACTCACTATTTTCCTTCATATAGACCATAGGCATACTCAACTCCACAAGGCTCCATAAACTCAATTATTATTTATAACTCCATGAACACATCCATGCAACATGTATGGTCTTTCTTGGTCATAAAAAACTTACCATTACACATCTTCATGCTTTTCTTATTCACTAGTTCCTTGAATACACCAATTTCTCAAACAAGACTAGTCTTCCTTGTAGCCCTCAAAACACTTAAACCTCTTTAGTTACAGTAATTTAGTGGGTTTCTCAACAAAAAATGACTTGTTTAAATTACCCATTAAGTCCATTTAACTTCATGAAAATATTCTTTTCTCAACTCTCAACATAAATTCACTAACTAACCACCTCTTTTCTCTCAATTAGGTCTCTTAGGCCTCAAATACTTGCTCAGTCATGTATTCCATACAATAATGTTCTATACCACTCAAAAAACCTCATGATATTCAATATTATGATAAAATATACTAAATTATAATTTTTCAAGATTTTCCTAGGGTGGAATCGCTAGGTATTCCACTTTTAATTCTAAAACCTCAGTTCTTGGTTATTTAGGCCTATGTGAGGCTGAGAAGGAATAAATTAAGGTAAAATGAGTTATAAATAACTTAAATCTATTAAAATTATATTTAAAGTTCTTCCCCAAGTTTCTATACCTTCTTTTATCCTTAGATGATCTTATAATGATCTACAAACTACTCCCATATGCATATCTATAGAATTTTGTGTTCTTTTATTAGACTGTGTGGAGATTGTGTTATCTCTAGCAACATTGATAATCTCTAAACCTCCAATGAAATGGTTATTATAAAAAAAAAAATCTATATTAAATCATTTATCCTTATCCACTTAAAAATGACTCCTTAATAAACACTTTCTTGATCTTTTAAACTATAGGTACCCAGAATTTGGACTATGTTAAAGTTATATTTGACTCTTAATTATTTTAAATGGATTCCTGAGTTTTAAGTCATTTCAACATTAAAAAAAATACAAAATATTATATATACACTATACAAACTCATATAACATCTACCAATTTTCTAAGTATTGGATTAGTCATATTCTTGGACTGAGCAAACTCAAGATTGTTCTCTTTGAGGATTGTGTGTGTGTAACAATGATAGTTTTGATTTATTCTTGAAAATAGAATGAACTATGGTAAATAAAAAAAAGGTTATCTATTTTTTTTTCCTTTTGTTATATTATTTAATTATTTTTTGAATGTGACCAATCATAAACGAACTTTCCACCTCAAATTTGCATAATTTTGTGCCTTGGGTAGACTGTTTTCAATAATAGGCAATTTGATTTCAATCCTGATTGCTAAATGGACTTTTGAGTTTTCAAATAGATAATTAAAAATGAAAAATTACTCCAAAATTATATAAATAAATTAAATTATTTATTGTAACTCAAAGAGACTCTCTACTTTTTCTCCATCAACTGATTCCAAAACATAATTATTGAAGTCCATGTAAAACAACTTGGGGCTTGTAAAGAAGTATCAAGAACTCATGTTAATTAACAATGAAAATATGTAATACATATAAATAAACTAATGAATATTCATAATACATACATTTTAAACACTCCTTTCTATATTGAGTTCAAAACACATATATAACCAGTCATATATAAACTGTTACAAAAAAGAAGTAAACTTCTTCCTCATAAACACCTTGTTGTGTTTAAATTTACTCTCTCTTAAAAATTCAAGGATATCCTCATACTTACCTTCACACACTAATATATCTCATTCATACCAAAATTGTATATTTCAAACTAAAATAATAAACTTCTTCTTACAATAACAACCCATGTAGGGTGGTGGTTACCAAAACCCATTTTCTTGGCTTAATTTGCTCTTGATCATGCATGGTATGTTATGACACACTTTCACACAATTATAGGATATAATTTGGACCTTTTAATACCTATTAAAACATATTACCTAAATTGAATTTCATGAAACTCATTTAAAACACTCTTAAATACCTTTAAATAATTCAAATATTGAAATTACCCATTTTGGCAGGAAAATGCTAAAAGGCTACTAACGCTCATTTATCATGAACTTAACTCTCATAAAAAAACATATAGGAACTTTTAATACCCCTTAACACTAATTTAATACCAAAATTATCATAAATCACATTTACACTCATGAATACTTCTATTACCTAGTGATGCTCCTAAATCATACTCCCTAAGTGGGAGAAATTTGAACTCAAGTTCAAATATATAACTTGCCATTTTTATTTCTTATTTTCAAATTGATATTCTTATGGTCTTTTTGAAATTTTTTACCCCTAGGTTGAAAAGGGGTCAACCCATATAGTTTGAATTTTTTTTCATAGGGCTCTCCAAGTTTGTAGATGTCACCTAGGTCTTGTAATGGTCTTCAAGTGGTTAATTAATCCTTGTTTAACATTGATTAAGGTTTGGTCTCCTTATGTACTTGTATAATCTTCAAAATTCATTCATGTGCTACATTTTTTTTCCATGTGTGGTCAAGGTTATATCATTATGATGAGTCATTATATGAGATTTAGTTATGTCTTAGAACTCATCTAGTCATGTATTAATCTTCCACTATGTTTGTCATGCACCCCAAAGGCTATTAAGTCATTCTAAGCCAAATTTGAGGAATAATACATAATTTTCACAAGGACAAACATTATAAGAGAGAATATAATGTGTATAGTGTTAGAAGGTGGTCAGAGTTAAAGAAATTTGCAGTCTAACATCTAAAGATAGAGAATCATTAAAAAAAAGTAGTTTTAAGTCACTTGTATGGCCAAGAGGATCCACTTTTAGGTGAAAATGTGTATAATAGTATATTTTAAAATTTTACGCATATAAAATTAGCTTAAATAGGTGTTGAGAGGTCAAAATATGCATAAAAATAGTCATAAGGCTAGTTGAGCTCCTCAAAAGCTCAAGAAGGACAAAATTTTGTGTTTATTTGATGAACATTTAGAAGAATTGGGCCAAATTCTCATAGGCATAAGAAATAACCCTCATAATATTAATATTCATGAAAATATTGTTAGGTTTAAGGGACTATGCGATATGAACCATCACTAACATGATATCTATTCAAAAATATCTAGTAAACCCTAAAGGATAATGTTTTACACCAATTCAATGTAGTTTGAATCTCATTGAAGCATGGTGAGTGTTGTAGGGGTTTATATAGGTATGTAAATCCATTCCAAAATTGTTTTAATCATAATCACATGCGTGAAATTCCATGGATCAAGAGTAGCCTCCATGAAGGATATGTCATTAGGTTTACACTTGAAGTTTTGGAGGATTTGATAGTGATTAATGTATATAAGGTTTGGTTAACTATTTTCATCATCTTCCCACTCCATTCAAGGCTCTCTCACTTGACTGGTCATTCTGTACCATTCCTCCAAGTGGCACCCATGTCTCTATGTTTGAATACTATGTTTTGATGCTACTTATAAAAATGGAGTAAAAGTGGTCTAATCCTACCCTATCAGAGGTTATTGAGAGTAGTGAACCTTAAAATATAGGTGAGAATTAAATGTAAAGATGATCTTAGGCTAAAAAAAAGCAAACTTGTACCATTCAAGGCCTAAAATATGAAAAATATAGACTTACAAGTCTATAGACCTGTAGGTTTACATTTTGTGAGAAATTGGTTGAAATGTGCATCAAGTCTTGATTTTTAAAACCTAAATATTGAAGGAGATGTAGTGTCTCTATGCTTTGATAATTCCAATACCAGTGGAGAAGTTTTAGTCACAGACCCAATGTCAAGACACCTTAGTGATACCTATAGGAAAAATAACAAACTTGAGTAGTGTGAAGCTTTGAGTCAGCATGGAAAAGGTTTGAAGATATATATGTGAAATATGGAGAACAAAGGAGACTTATTCAAATAGAGTCCAAATTCATAGTGTTTTCATGTGATGACCAATACATTGAGGAAATGAGAATCAAGTAGACTTATAGATAGAGCAAAGGAAGCATAAATGTATGGCCAAACAATGGAAAATGCTAGTAAGTTTGAATGATTCTAAATTTAATGTGAAGGAGACTTAAATGAGTTTCAAGTACTATAAAAATTCAAATGATATAGTTGAAAAATACCAAGTTTCAAAGTTCAACATTCACATGACTCTTAGCCCATCACCTACAACCATGTCTTAAATAGATGCAAGAAAGAAGGCATATGCTTGTGAGGATGCAAGGAATTGAAAGAAGTTGAGAAGGTTTAAAATAATACATCGAGTTTTCAATAATTTAACAAAATATAATTAAATGTTAAGTGATTTACAATAGATTCCCTAAACTCCAAATACAATTAAACCCTAAATGAATACCTACGAGTTAGCTTGGATAGCTACAGTTGGTCTTTAAACTTGAGAAGAAGATATAGTGCACATAGTGGGATTGGAGCTTAGATAGATAGAAAAAGTAAAAAATGAATTTTAAGTGAAAGAAACTTAATATAAATATCATAGAGGAGATGATCAAAATAGTCACTTTAAATTGTACAAACACACATCAAAGTACTCTTACAGGCCTGCCTACCAACATGAAGGGTGCCTATTTGGTTTAAAGAGATGAGGTTTGAGGGAAAAGAAAATAACTTAAAAATGGTCCTCTTGTGATATCATAACCTCCATATATTCCTTAGATTCAATTAATATGATTCTAATATTGATGGGCCTATTTAGGCATGATAAGCCTAAGACCACATAAATAGACCTGTATGTATAGTCATGAGAAGAGTGATTTGTGGAGGGTGAAATGGGAACCATATGACATTTAAAAGCTCATAATGATAGTAAAAACTCTAAAAGATCACCCATAGGTATATGAATACAAGGAAAGTATCAATTTGGTCTATAAAACCTCCTCAATCCCTTCTAAGTGCATGACTACATTTCAAGACCAAGTTCTCTTGTTTAGTGTGAATATGAACTTGTGCATGGAGTCTAATGGTTTCTAGGGATATTGAAGGCATTATATACTAGTTTAAGCCTCAAAACTTTATGAACAAAGGTTAATACTATAAATCACTCTCCAATGGCATAGTAGAGACCCAAGGAACACCTTCTTATGTTTAGAACTATACAAAAAAATTACATGGGAACCTGAACACCTAGGTGTAGTTGAGGAAACTTATGTACTTAAATTTTTTGGAATTGGTTTAGGAGTTAAGGCCCTAGGGTTTATGAACAATTGTTAAGAACTCAAACTACTTTAAACCCTCTTAAAACCCCAATAATGACATGATGAGAGAGATTTGCCTTCAAGGTGCCTAAAATGAGTTGTATTTTTATCAAAACCTCTTGAACATCATTGATCACTCTAAGGAAGTCTTCACCATGACTTTTTATTATACCTATAATTGTATGAATGCATTAAATGCTTTGATTTTATAAGGATTTAGGCTCAAGACAAGGTTTTTGAGATCATGAACAAATGAAAACCATTGGATAGGATGAAATGATGTGTATTGTACCTCCTCAGGTCCAAAAATACATACATTCCACCATGAAAGTGCCCCTACAAGTATAATTTTTGAAGGTAATGTGAAAGGTTAGGTTTTTTGGCCATTTCATGGTTCACATATCTACACAAGGTCTCAGAGGCCCAAATTTAGAATGGAACATGGTCATAGTGTTGGGAAAATGAATAAACCACTTACTAGTTGTTTCAAATATGTGGGAAGTCTATGGAGCAAAAACTTAGTTTCTAGACCTAGAGGTATAATTGAGGCCTAATTAGGGAGAGAGATAAGGTGATTAAACACACTTACACTCAATTTTTGATCATGAAATTGGGCATGAAGTTTTAAGCAAATACTGGGTACTCAAATACATTATTATTTTTCCAAGATCATCCATACACTATCATACACAAAGATATTTGGGTGTTTTTAGGGCTATAAGGAATTGAGGTGAAATGAGAGCTTCAGGTGAAAAATGAGGTATTGGTGAGTGTTTGATGGATTCAAATGAGTTGTCTCAGGCCTAAAAAGATATGAATATCCCTTTCATGGAGAGATATTTCATTGGTGAGGATGAAATACATATTTTACACCTACAAACAAGGAGATGTGTAGTAGACAAATGGGCTTCAAAATACCTAAGGAGTTATGTGATGATTGTCACTGAAATATCAACATAATAGAGTTTTCAAATGCATGATAGGTGTCAAAGAGGAATTATAAAGGTAGTTCATGGTGAGATAATGATCAAGAAACCCATTTTCACTCTTCACATGCCAAGATGGGTAGTTTTAGATGAATGATGAACCATTGAGATCTCCTAAGCCAACTCCCTTGAAAGCTATGATCAAGAAATGTAACACATGCCGAAAAGGGGTTTCTAAGACTATTACACAAATTCCTTATTTTTTGTAACTGGATCCTTCATGAGAAATAGTTGTCAATTACTCTTTCCTATGACATTTCTCTCTCTCTTCCTCATTTTTCTATATACGTTGCCTCTTTTGGCATTGCAACATAATCCACACATTGGTATGGTGAAGTCCTATTGAATTAAATACTAATTTGTCTTTGGAATAAATATTTTAAACTAGTTTTAGATTTATCAAGTGTTGTGTAAGTGTATGAATTAATTTTTTGTTTAATGATAAGTGATGGTTCTCTTTCCTTGGATTTATCTATCTCTTTCATGCTTTGTGTGAGCAATCTACCTTCTAACAGGTCATATGATGCGTAGCTAGAAACCTTGTGTTATTTCAAATGTAAGGAGGATTATTAATTCTCATTATTAGATATATTTTTCATCCACCTTTAAGGATACATTTCATTCTTCCTTCATATTAAAATACTATTGTTAGAAGAATCTTGGATTTTGAGATTAATTTTGTAGTTGTCTTCCATAGTACAGGTTCAAGTAAGTTGTCGAGTTTATATTAGTGCATCACCTCCATTAGAGTAGTTTTAATCTCTTTAAATATCTTTTCCTTTAAATAAATTACATTAGTGATTAATGTTAGGAGTTGTACAAGGGAGATAGCCCATAATCTAGAGATTCACCTCTTAGAATTGTTACCCACAACATTTGAAGTGTTTCAATGTTATTCCAAATTTGAGGAGGCTTGAGTATCCTTCCTTAGGGTACAAATTTGGGTGATAATATGTACTTTAATATTTTCCATTTTCTATTTATTTAATTATGATTTCTCTCTCTAGTTTTTTTATGTATCTGCTTTCTTCCTTTGTCTAGTTGTCTTGTCAATTCATCTTATAGTTCATGGTAATATAAAAACCTTTACAGTTCCTTATCTATTTCACCCTTTAGTTCTTCTACTTATGATTTACCTTCTTTAAGAATTTGATTTCTAGATTTTCCTATTGATTATGCTTTATGGCTCCTTCTTTTCTTGATGATCATTTCTTGCTCATGATTTCTTGGCTGACCTATCTTTTTGACCACTCTCACTCCTATGTCTTCACTTGCTAATGGATTCATGATTATCATATCTTTGACTACACCTTCTTCCACTTTTTTATTTTCAAATACTAAACTTCAATTGTGTGTCATCTCATGAAATCTTTGTTCACATTAATATTCCATAGTCTTCCTCATATCAGGTTCATATGGATTCAACACCTCTTGGAAACTTATCCCACTCTTTTCTAAAATTTAATGCTCAACAAACTGAGAAATAATCTTCACACCTTGATCTTATTTCACGAGCTGGTCCTCTATCTTGCCTCTTTTTTATATTCTTAAAATTTTTTTGGGCTAAGACTTCCCTCTCCTTCTTCTTTAAGTGATTTTCTAATATCACTTTCTTCTTCATAGGAAATACACACCTCTTCGTTTGTTTATTTTCTCATAGCCTCATGTACCTTATCTAGATGATTATGAGGTGATTACTTGTAGCTCTATATCTACTTCAATGACATTCTTATCAACTGAAGTTCCATATCCAATGATCCCTCTAAGGATTCCAACATCCTTATTACCCTCCAAGTTTATTTTATCCATCTCAAGGACTTTTAATTTGAGATTCTCATAATCCCTTCAAGAATATCATCCCAAATTTATTCATGCCTCAATGAGCTCTCTTGAAGGAATGACTCATTCATATTCATTGCATGTTCTTGTATACTAGCTTGTTTCTTATCCTCATCATCTTCTTGTTTACTTAAATTTTCTTTAATACTCTTCCTATGGTTTCTTAACACTACTTTCACCTTCTTACGTTCATCATCATCACCTATATTTCTTTGATATGCCTCTTTATCATTTCTTATATTATTGTTTACCCAAATTTGGTCTTCATCTACATATCTAATTTTTTGAGAAATTTTGATAATTTTTACCCATGTTCTTAGTTTATATTCCTATCATAAAAAAATCCTTGATTGGGATGTGTAGACTTCACCTCATCAACTAAATTTTATAGGAATTTGGTTATTTTGTACCCATGATCTATTGCTAGTTTTGATATCTCCACCTTGTTCTTTCTTTCACTATCTTATATTATTGCATTCATCTTTATAATAGTACTATATATCTCAACATTTGAAATCCCATTTACCCTCTTAATAATGTAATGTTTAGATGTACTCTTTTTCATATCTTAGTTTATTACAAATTCTCTTTTGTATTCATGATTGAAAGCCAAATTTGGATTGCTATTTACCTTTTCTATTTCCTATTGTATTTATAAGATCCTTTTCAATATTTCACTATTTTTAATCATCTATTTTTGATGTACTTCCTTTCCTTCTTCTATAATATACTCCAAGGTATCCTATAACTCTAATGCATCTTCCTTTTATTCACTTGTTTGTTGCATTGCTTTGCCACCATATTCTTCATGAGTTATTGCAATCCCTCTCATTTTGTCTTCTTCTTTCTGTATGGATGATTTATTTGCTTTATTTATTTCAAGCTTCAAGATCTTGATCTTGATTTTTACAAGTATATCCTTTATACCTACACATATACACTTAAACATAATATTAGAGCATAAAAAAAATCCCAGAATGTCTTCATAAGTTCCTCCTTCATAGACACTCTTTTCTTTCTCTGGTTTACATCTTCAAGTGCTCTTTTTAGCACTTCTTTCTCCTTTTTATCTTCTTTTATGTTTTCTACAATGATAACTCTCTTCACCATCTCCATTTTAGGTTGTTCACTTGGCAAGTCTCTTTTTTTCAGGCCTATTTGGTTACTTTTCTTCTTGTTCTTCTCTTTTCCTCTCATTACAACTATTTTTTTCCTCTTCATAAGAAATGTTATATGACACTTAAGCTTCTTTATCATGTTACATACAAACCATTTGCTTTCTTATTCCATCATGAGATTCACCATGATCTCTAACCTTTAAAATATTTTCCCCAACTCATTTTTTATCTTATCTATCTCTTTTTCCATCTTGATCTCAATTTCTCTTTACTTATTAGGTCTCACCTGGACCTATCTCACCTAGTAATTTGCCTACTTGGTCTTCTTGGACCTCACTTGGGTCTTTCTCTCTCTTCCAGTCATTTACCTAAGATTTTTATTTTCTTTTCTAAGATCTCATCGAGCTTATCACAACCTCCTTCAAATTCTTTAAGACTTAATGGATTCAAGGTTGTTATCATTCTTCTTGAGCTTCTATGCTCTTTCTTTACTATCTTATCTAAGCTCTTCTTTCCTAGTCTCAAGTCCTTCACCTTAGAATTAGGACTATAACTTATTTTATCACTAACTTATTTTATCTTCTGACCTTAATGGGTCATAATTTCACCTTAATTCATCTAAAAAATACTTTTCATAACTTGAAATTTCTTCATATAACACAAACATAAATGAGAGACAAAATTAAAACATGTACCTTTTCCTCTTTGCTTGATAGAAGTCTTTCTTCTTTCCTGGTTGTATCTTTCTACTTTGATACCAATTTAATGTAGAGATATTATCTTAATCAACCTTTTCCTTCTTTTAGGTCCTTCTTATTTGGAATCTCAACCCAAATATGAATACCTCTTGCTTAGATACCTCATCTAACCTTATTGTCTCATAATGATTTGCAATCCAACTCTGAATACCACATGAAAATAATTTTCTCCTTTACTTTATAAAATTATACCATATTTCCTTTTATTTTTAACACTCTACCATCACACTCATTACCCCAACATCCTCATTCAACATACTCACTATTTGCCTTCATATAGACTATGGGCTTACTCAACTCGATAAGTATCCATAACCTCAATTATTATTAGAACTACATGAACATGATTAATCATAATGTATGGTATTTATTAGTCATAAAAAACTTACAAAAACTCATCTTCATGCTTTGATTATTCACTATTTCCTTGAATACATCAATTGCTCAAACATGACTAGCCTTCCTTGTAGCCCTCAAAACACTTAAACCTTTTTAGTTACAATAATGTACTAGGTTTTTAAATAAATTAAGAATTGTTTCAAGTACTTGTTAAGTCCTTTAAACTTCATGTAAAGTTTATTTTCCCAAATATCAAAATAAATTCACTAACTCACCACCTACTTTCTCTCAATTAGGTCTCTTAGGCCTCAAACACTTATTCAGTCATGTATTCATAAAATACTATTTCGTACCACTCTACAAACCTCATAATAATCAAGATCATGATAAAATATATTGAATTATAATTTTTTAAGATATTACTTTCTAATTCACTTCAAGGTATTATTATTCTTGGTAAAGTCTAACCTAAGTTTATATACCTTCTCCAATCCTTAGATGATCTTCAAACAACCTAAAAATTACTCCCATACACAAATCTATAAAATTATGTGTTCTTTTATTAGACTGTCTAAAGATTATGTTATCTCTAGTAGCATTAAGAATTTTTGAGCCTCAAGTGATCTAGTTTTTATCAACCAAAACTATATATTAAAGTGTTGATCCTTTTCCACTTAAAAATGATTCCATAACAAATATTTTCTTGATCTTTTAAATTGTAGGTACCTAGAATTTGGATTGTGTTAAAATTCTATTTGACTCTTAATTATTTTAAATGGATTCCTGAGTTTTAAGTAGTTTCAACTTAAAAAAAGAATCCAAAATCTTAGAGATACCCTATAAAAACTCATAAAACATACAACAATATTCTAAGTATTGGATTAGTCCTATTCTTGGACTGAGTAAACTCAAGATTACTCTCTTTGAGGATTGTGTGTGTGTAACAATGAAATTTTTGATTGATTATTAAAACTATAGTGAAATATAAAAACTATAGAAAGGGTTATCTAGGGTTTATTTATCCTTATATTGGATTATTTGAACATGACCAATCATAAACCAACTCTCCAACTCAAATTTGCATAACTTTGTGCTTTGGGTAGTCTGTGTTCAGTAATAAGCAATTTGGTTTGAATCCTAACTGCTAAATGGAACTATAAGTGTTAAAAAAGAATATTAACAATGAAAAAATACTCCAATATTATATCAATAACTCAACTTATTGAGTGGAACCCAAAGAGACTCTCTACTCTTCTCCCCACCAATTGAGTCCAAAATAGAATTATTGAAGCCTATGTAAAATAACTTGGGGATTATAAAGAAATATCAAGAACTCATGTTATTGAACAATGAAAAGATGGAATATATATAAATAAACTCATTAAAATTCATAATATATCCATTTTAAAAACTCCTTTATATATTGAGTTTAAAACACATATATAACCAATCATAAATAGACTGTTACAAAAAAGAAGCAAAATTCTTCTTCATGGACACCTTCTTGTGTTTATATTTAATGTCTTTCCAAATTTGAGGATATATTCATACTTACCCTCATACACCACTATCTCTCATGTATAAAACCTTATATATTTCAAACTAAAACAAGTGATTTCTTCTTACAAGACCAACCCACATAGGGTGGTGGTTACCAAAACCCATTTTCTTGGTTTAATTTGATCTTGATCATGAATGGTATGTTATGAAACACTTAAACACACTTATAGGATATAATTGGGACCTTATAATACCCATTAAAACAAATTAACAACATTAAATTTCATGAAACTCATTCAAAACACTCTTAAACTCCCTTACACAATTCAAATATTCAAATTGCCCATTTTGGTGGGAAAATGCCAAAGGGATACTAACACTCATTTCTCATGAACTTAAATTAAAAAACAACAACCTATAGTAAATTTTAAGACCCCTTCATAGTCACATAATAATAAAATTATCACAAAGAACACTTAAACTCATTAACACTCTTATTACCTAGTGATGCTCCTTCATCATTAGGTGGGAGAAATTTGAACTCCAGTTCAAATATATAACTTTAAATTTATTATTATTATTTTCTAATTGATATTCTTATGGTCATTTTATATTTTCTCTCTAATTTTAATTTCATCTATGGCTTCTCTCTAGTTTCTCTTTTTATCTCTGCTTCCTTCCTTTGTCTCATTGTCTTGTCAATTCATCTTCTAGCTCAAGGTAGTATCAAAACCTTTGCAATTCCTTATCTATTTCACACTTTAGTTCCTCTATTTTTGATTTACCTTCTTTATAAGTCTGATTTCTAGATTTTACTCTTGATTGTGCATTATATCTCCTTCCTTTCTTGCTAATCATTGATTTCTCTTGATTTCTTAGCTAACCTATCTTCTTGACTACTCTCTCTCCTTTATCTTCAATTGCTAATGGCTTCATGATTATCATATCTTTGACTATGCCTTATTCCAATTTTTCATCTCCAAATACTAAAATTTTATTATTTGTCCTAACATGGACTCTTTATTCACATTTAGATTCCATAGTCTTCCTCATATTAGGTTCATATGGATTCAACACCTCTTGTAAACTTGTCCCACTCTTCTCTACATGTTGATGCTTACCAAAAATTGGAAATAATCTTCATACCTTGATCTTGTTTCACTATCTAGTCCTCTATTTTATCTATTTTTTAGATTCTTAAACTAATTTTTGGGCTAAGACTGCCATCTCCTTATTCTTTCAATGCTTTTATGATATCACTTTCTTCGTCATAGGAAATACGCTCCTCTTCTTTTGATTTCTTTTTCATAGCCTCTTGTACCTTATTTGGATGATTATGAGGTACTTATTGAAATTGTATCTCTATATCTACTTTAATTACATTTTTATCAACTACCACTCCATATTTAATGATCCTTCCAAGGATCCCAACATCCTTATTACCCTCCAAGTTTCTTTTGTCCTTTTCAAGGACCTTCCAAATCTACTTTGGGATTCTCATCATCCTTTTAAGCTTATCATCACAAATTTATTGATGCATTAATGGGATATCTTTCTATAATGACTCATTCATCTTCATAGCATGTTCTTGTATGGTAGCTAGTTTCTTGTCCTTGTCATCTTCTTGTTTGCTTGAATTTTTTTCAACACTCTTCCTGTGGTTTCTTGTAGCTGATTTTACCTTATTGTGTTCATCATCATCACCTATATTTATTTGAGATAAATTTTCATCATTTCTTATATATATTACCCATATTTGGGTCTTCATATGCATATCTATTTTTTTGAGAAATTTTGGCAGTTTATACCCACGTTATCTATTTATATTCCTATCATAAGCAACTCATTTTTTGGGATTTGTACATTTAAACTCATCAACTAAATTTGACATCCATTTAGGTATTCTATACTCATGATCTATTATTGGTTTTGAGAGCGCGACCTTTTTCTTTCTTTCTTTCACTATCTTGTATTCCTACATTCATCCTCTTAATAATACTATATATCTCAGCATTCAAAATACCATTTGCCCTATTTATAATTTGATGTTTAGATGTAATATATTTCATATATTGGTTTATTAAAAACTCTCTTTTTTATTCATGATTGAAAGCCAAACTTGGATTTATATTTACCTTTTATATTTCCTACTATATGTACAAGCTCCTTTGTAATATTTCCCTATTTTTCTTCATCTCTTTTCGATATACTTCTTTTCCTTCTTCTAAAATGTCCAATAAGGCATCTTGTAACTCTAATGAATCTTCCTTTTCTTCACTTGTTTTCTGAATTATTTTCCCACCATATTATTCATGAGCTATTGCAAGCCCTTTCATTATGTCTTCTTCTTTCTCTATGGATGCTTTATTTGCTTCATTTATTTCAAGCTTCAAGATATCGCTCTTGATATTCACAAGGCTATCCTTCATACTTTCACATACACGCTTAAACATAATATTAGTGAATAAAAAAAAATACCAAAAGGTCTTGAGAAGTTCCTCCTTCATGGACACTCTTTTCTTTCTCTAGTTTGCTTCTTCAAGTGACCTTGTTAGCACTTCTTTCTCACTTTTATCTTATTTTATGTTCTCCATAATGAAAACTACCTTCACCATCTCCAGTTCACATTATTCACTTGGAAAATATCTTTTGTTCATACCTCTCTAGTTACTTTTATTCTTTTTCTTCTCTTTTCTTCACATTGAAACTCTTCTTTACCTCTCCATAAGTAGCATTATAGGCCACTTGAATTTCTTTCTCACGTTACAACCAAGACATTGGATTTATTGTTCTTTCATGAGCTTCACCATGAGATGTAACCTTTCAAAGATTTCCCAAACTCATTTCTTATCTTTTCTATCTATTTTTCCTTACTGATCTCGCTTTCTAATTACTTATTAGGTCTCAATTAGACCTATCTCACCTAGCAACTTGCCTACTTACTCTTCTTGGACCTCACTTGGGTATTTCTCCCTCTTATAGTCCTTTGCATAGGACTTCTATTTTTTTTTATAATCTCTCCTTGATCTTGTACTTAAGATTATCATAGATTACTTCACCTTCTTTAAGCCTTAATGGATTCATGGCTGCTATCTATTCTTGAGTTTTCATGCTCTTTCTTTACTATCTTATCTAGGCTCTTCTTTCCTAGTCTCAAGTCCTTCACCTTGGAATTAGGGATATAGATTATTTTATAAATAACTTATTTTCTCTTCTGACCTCAATGGGTCATACGTACACCTTAATTCATCTCAAAATTACTCTTCATAACTTGAAATTTCTTCATAAAACACAAACATAAATGAGAGACAAAATCAAAACATGTACCTTATCCTCTTTACTTAAAGCTAGTATTTATTATTTCCTAGATGTATCTTTATGCTCTAATACCAATCTAATGTAGAGTTATTATTTAATCAACCTTTGCCTTCTTTTAGGTCCTTCTTGTTTAAAATCTAACCCAACTCTGAATACCTATTTATTAGATACCTCATCAAAGCTTATTGTCTCATAAGGATTTTTAATCCAAATTTTACTACCACTTGAAAACAATTATCTCCTTTACTTTCTAACACTCTACCATCTCACTCATTACCCCAACATCCTCATTCAACATACTCACTATTTGCCTTCACATAGACCATGGGCCTACTCAACTCCATAGGGCTCCATAACCTCAATTATTATTTAAAAATATATGAAAATGTCCATGCACCATTTATGGTATTTATTGGTCATAAAAAATTAAAAAAAACTCATTTTCATGTTTTTCTTATTCACTAGTTTCTTGAATACAATAATTGCTCAAACAAGTCTAGTCTTCCTTGTAGCCTTCAAAATACCTAAAACTCCTTAGTTACAGTAATGTATTGGGATTATAAACAAACCAAGACTTTTTTCAAGTACCCATTAAGTCCCTTCAACTTCATTCAAAGTTTTTTTGATCAAATATCAACATAAATTTAGTAACTCACCACCTCCTTTCTCTCAATTAGGTTTTTTAAGTGTCAAAAACTTGATCAATCATGTATTTTGTACAATACTAGTCCATACCACTCCAAAAAACTCATAATATTCAAGATCATGATGAAATAAATTTAATTATAAAGTTTTAAGATTTTCCTATGGTAGAATCACCAAATATTCTAGTTTTAATTCCAAAATCTTAGTTCTTGGTTATTTGGGCCTTTGTGAGGCTAAGAAGGAATAAATAAGCATAAAATGAGTTATAAATATATTCAAATTATTTTGTAATGTCTTCCCAAAGTTTATATATAGATTCTCAAATCTTTATATGACCTTAGAACAATCTAAAAACCACTCCCATATATAAATCTATAGAATTCTGTGTTCTTTTATTGGACTGTTTAAAGATTGTGTTATCTATAGCAATACTAAAAATAGTTGAGCCTCTAATGAAATGGTTATTATCAAACAAAAATATATATTAAATAATTTATCCTTAGACACTTAAAAATTATTTCATAACAAACAATTTTTTGATCTTTTAAATTGCAAGTACCCAAAATTTAGATTGTGTTAAAGTTCTATTTGACTCGTAATTATTTTAAATGGATTATTGAGTTTTAAGTGGTTCAAAAATAAAAAAAGAATCCAAAATATTAGATATACCCTATAAAAAATCATATAATGTCTACCAATCTTCTAAGTACTAGATTAGTCCTATTCTTGGATTGAGCAAATTCAGGATTGTTCTCTTTAAGGACTATGTGTGTGCAACAATGACAATTTTGAGTGATTTTTGAAACTATAATGAAATATGAGAACTAAAAAAAGGGTTATATAGGGGTTTTTTTTTCTTACATTATCTCATTTAATTATTATTTAAATGTGACCAATCATAAACCAACTCTCCAACTCAAATTTGCATAACTCTGTGCCTTTGGTAGAATGTATTTAGTAATAGACAATTTGGTTTGAATCTTGACTATTAAATGGAATTTTGGGTGTTCAAATGGATCATTAAAAATTAAAAAATACTCCACCATTATATCAAAAACTCAAGTGATTTATTGGAAATCAAATAAACTCTCTACTCTTCTCCCCACTGACTGAGTCTCTTCTCCCCACTGACTGAGTCCAAAATAGAATAATTAAAGCTCGTGTAAAACAACTTGGGGCACGTAAATAAGTATCAATATATCATGTTTTTAAGAAATTAAAATATGGAATACATACAAATAAACTCATGAAAATTCACAATACATCAATTTTAAACACACCTTTATATAATGCTTTCAAAACACATATATAAGCATTCATATATAGACTGTTATAAAAAAAAAGAAAAATTTACTCTCTCTTAAAAATTTTAGGATATCCTCCTAATTATCCTCACACACTAATCTATCATGCATTCCAACCTTGTATATTTCAAACTACAATAAGAAACTTCTTCTTACACGACCAACTCACGTAGGGTGGTGGTTACCAAAACCCATTTTCTTGGCTTAATTTGCTCTTGATCATGCATGGTATGTTATGAAACACTTGCACACACTTATAAGATATAATTGGGAAATTATAATACCTATAAAAACATATTACCAACATTACATTTCATGAAACTCATTCAAAACACTGTTAAACTCGCTTACATAATTCAAATATTCAAATTGCCTATTTTAGCAAGAAAATGCCAAAGGGATACTAACACTCATTTATAATGAAATTAAATCATAAAAAAAATATATATACGATATTTTAAGACCCATTCACACTTAAATAAGAAAAAAATGATGACAAAGTGTTTCTATTCAAATTTCGCTTTCTATATTCAAGAGAAGAATTAAGAAACTAAAAGATGGTCAAGGCTTGATGTGTACCTGGATATAGTCTGCGCACCGTAATCCAGACGCTGTGAGTACTCCTCTTTGGCTGTGGAGGAATGACACCTACAAAGAAAGAGACTTGGACAAAGGAGGTGTTAGATAAGGAGATGGTGGGTTGCCAAGCGAAAGCTTGATCCCAGAAGCATGAAAAATTCCTTAAGGGAGGTTAACCCACTAGTCAATAAAAAGAAGTCTGATAAATAGCAGAATGTTAAAAAGACTGAAATGATAACAAAATGAAAAGAAACAGAAGCAAAAGCTTACCTGAATAATGCTATCGGCCTGGTCACAGTCACCGACGTCGGTGGTCCTACCGGCGTCGGTTGTCGAGGTCTGCCGACGTCGGTTAGTTTGCCGACGTCGGTTGGGGAAGTGGCCGGCGTCGGTCGGGGCAATGGTCTGTAGACGGGTCTGGTCGAGTTTCTTGGTCTGTGGATGAGTCTGTGGTCTGTTTGAGTGGTCTGAGACAAAGTTTTGGGCTTGTTTGAATGGTCTGGGGTCTGGGTCTGAGAGTCTAGTTGAATGGCTAGAGTATATGGTACAACAAAGGACAAAGGCAATAGGGAGATGGGATTTGGGTCTAGTCTGGGTAACAGTCTGGTCTAGGGAGAGGGAGTGTTGAAGGGGGGAGATATTCCCTGAAATCTATAACTCAAAAGACAATGAAAACACAGACAGTATACATACCTGTGTCTACCGGAGGGGTGCTGTTGATGTCATACCTGTTGTTGACGTAGAACCTTGATGCTGAGTCCCTGTTGTGCTTGATGTTACAGAACCCTGATGTAGAATACCTATTGCTGCACCTGAGGGAGAGAGTGAGAGGCTTGGCTGAGAGATTAGCAGATTGGCGGATGGTTGAAAACTCTAGATTCCAGATTCGTGATTAGACGCGTGATTTTGTGATTTTTTTGTGATTCTTGTGATTCGGGGGAAATTGTGATTCGGCGAGAAATTGTGATTAGCCAAGAAAGAGGTTAGATGTCAGTTTAAGTAAACCGATGTCGGCAATCCCACCGGTGTCGGCTGACACTTGACCAACGTCGATGGGTGCAGAATGCGTAAAAGGGCTAAGAAGCCCGTTCTACATCTGCCAAGTGCATAATCAGTTGGAGATTGTCGAATGTTAAGATAAATACGCATGAGAGTTGGTTAGGTGGTTAGAGAGGAGTAATAATAGGTCTTGGGTGAGTCATAGGATGGGAATTAGTCCAAGGTGAGGTGTCATGGGTGATGTGTCAAAGGAGGGGGGTGTTAATTCAAAATAAGTTTATTATTTTAAATTAGTAATTGCATGTTTTAGGAATGGGTTAGGAATGGACCAAGGGGGAAGGTGACCAAGGGTTAGACACTATTTAGGTGTCTACATTTGCCCCTTTTTGTCTTGTTGGTTGTCATTTTGGTCAGGTGATTGATGACAGTTTGAAGAAGTGATAGGTGCTTAGTTGGGTGGTGTTTGATAATTGAAGTTTGGTCGAGGTTTGGTTGATGCTGGTCGGGGTCATGATTAAAAAGGTTAGTTGATGATTGGACTATGTGTGGTCAAGGTTTAGTCGAGGTCATGGTCGATGTCATGGTCGAAGGCTTGGTTGAGTGTTTGGTCGAGGTCAAGATAAGGTTGGATTCCCCCAGTTGCTTAGGGAGAATGTTGGATAAATTGGTCAACGTCGGTTGAGGCTTGGTGGCTAAATAGACTGTGTTGATGTCAAATAATGGGGTTAAAGCCGGTAAAGGGACTATAGTCTGGCGTGGAGATCCCGATTTAGGTGATGAGGTTTGAGAGGCATGGGTCGGTGTTGATAATTTGTCGAAGAGGTGGTCAAGAGGGTCCTTGATTAGAAGGAAATCCTTTCTCCATTGTTGATGAATGATAGCTTTGAGAGCGCAACAACGCTCAGTGTCATGTCCCAGAGTGTGATGATAATGACAGAATTTAGAGTTGTCAAACCAAGATGGCCTTAATTTGAGAGTTGATGAGTGGGGTGGTGTTGAAGGTTTGCTGATAACGTGGTCGAGAAGAAGGGTGTCATTTCCCAGACATTGGCGAATGACAACCTTGAGGGCACAACAATGCTCAGTGTCGTGCCCAAGCATGCGATGATACACACAAATGTGAGTGTCATCGAACTAGGGTAGTTTTGGTCTGAGAGATTGATATGGTTTAAGAGGTGGGAGATAGATGCGAGAGGACTGCAACAATTGCCGTAATAGCAAAGCATAAGAACCTACTAATGGGTCTGGATGTTTTGTCACAGTGGGGATTGATGACTTTGGTTTGAGAGGCGTAAGAGGCATAGGTCGATGGTTTGGAGAAGATATATGTTTGATGGGTCGAGGGAGTAATGAAGGTGACTTGCCTCTGTGAAGTATGGGAGTAGGAAGAACTCCTATTAAAGTGGATGGATGCAGGCCCAAGATTGAAGGTAATGAAGAAGGTGGGGGAGGAGTCCTTCGGTGTGGTCTAGTAGCCTTCATTGGTATGGTTTGAGGGCTATTATTGCGAGAGGTGAGGTTAGATGTGGGGTGAACACTAAGAGGTTCAATCTCTTTTGGTAAGGTGGGCACTTGTGCGGGTTTGGGCTTAGATGTGGATGGAGGTGAGTGAGATGTAACAATCTCAGATGAAAGGCAAGAGGACACTGTGACTGGGTCTTCTTCGGTTAAAATGGGTGGAGAGACTGGGTCTTCTCTTGGTGGAGAAGAAATAGGAGAATGCGGCTCCTCAAGAGAGAAGAAGGCAGGGATGATCGTGCCTTCTACTTGTGCTTGAGGAATAGGCAAGGTAAGGTTTTCGGATGAAGGTAAGGCTAATGGCATAGGCATGGTCAAGGTGTCTTCTAGTCTGAGAAAGGTAGATGGAGGACTAATAAGAGAAGAAAGTTCTTCATCCTGTGATGGAGGAGGTTGGTCAAGGATAAGAAGCAAAATAGTGTTGATTGTGTGAATATTATGGTCATGAGAGTCATTAGTCGTGGTTTGGATGTTGTTTTGAGTAGGTGGATGGTTTGGGAATGGTTGTTTGAAGATGTCGATGTTTTGATTTGGCAGGGCATTCAGGTTGTCTAAAATAAGATCCCCCTTGTCGATCATGTCTTGGATGATGTTCTTGAAGGTTCGGCAATCGTCGATGTCATGGCCGTGGACGCGATGAAAGTGATAGAAGTCAGCCTCCCTATACCATGTAGGGAGGGTTTTTGAAGGGTCGAATTGAGATGGTCAGATTGGAGGGAGATTGAGGACCCCCTACTTGAGTAGTTTTTCCAAAATGGAAGCGTATGATTCTCCAAGTGGAGTGTATGAACGCTGGATGTACCGTTGTTGTAATTGTTTGGTGATGCTTGGAGATGTAGAAGGTTGAGGGTAATTAGTTGTTGTCGAAGATGGTGATCTAATGACCACAGTGTTGGCCACTCCTTTAGGTTTGGAGTTGGCAGAAGAAGAAGGTCTGGAAGAAGAATGGTCATTGGTTTTTGCGTTGGTATTACGCAATTTGACCTTATCCTCTTCAATGGCACGGAGTTCAAGCTTTTGAGCCATGGTGAAAGCTTCATCGAAAGTGCAGAATGTCTAAATGCGCAAGGTAGAAGAGATGTGCCTAGCACATGCTTGAGAAAAGAGCTTGATGAGCTCAGGTTGAGGTAAGGAGAAAGAGAGCTGGTTAATCAAGCCTCTCCAATGGGCGACAAAATCGACTATTGATTCATCGTCGAATTGCCTGATGGAGTAAAGGTCTGTGATTGAGACTTGTTTGGAGATGTTGATAGAGAAATGGTCGAGAAATAATTGGGCAAGTTGAATGAATGAAAAGATAGAATGTCTGGCAAGAGAGCTATACCAGTCAAGGGTGGACCCAGAAAGGGACATAGGAAACGTGCGTAAAAGTAACGCATCGTCATGGGCAATAAGATAGCAGGCATGTCTGAATGCCTGTAGATGTTGTTGCAGGTCCTCCTTACTCTGGAAGTGAGTGAATTTAAGAAGCTCCCATTGGTTGGGGTATGGTCGGATAGGAACAGAAGGATGAATGGGCTCGTTGCAAATTTGCTCATACGAGAGAGCATTGCGTGAACCAGAGATAGAGGTCTCAAGACTGGACATTTTATCCATCAGCATTTTAATGACATCTACTGATGGATTGGTGGATGGAGTGCCCCCTAGGTTGTAGGGTGCTTGAAAGAGGCTAGAGGAGGCATACGATGTAGTCAGTTGTACCAGTAAGAGGGCAACGTACGGATGACTAGTCGCAGGGACATAAGTGGAGGCCAAAAGTGGTTGAGTTATGAAGGTCGAGGGTATAAGTTGACTAGATACCACCAAGGGTGGTTGCGTGACGGCACTGGTAGAAGGATAGGTTGGCACCCCTGCATTTATGGGTGCAAGAGTGTGAGGGGTCAAGACAATCAAGTTCTGGTATGATATAGAACTTGGTTGAATTGCATGTGGTTGAGGGGGTAATGGAACCCCGATGGAGGTTAGTCCAAAAATGGATGAGGAGGCCAAACTTTTCATATTGGCCATGGTCAGGTTAATGGTTGAGGCAAAAGGCTGAGTTATAAAGGGTTGGGTGGCGAATGGTGTGGATGTCATCGCCACGTCACCTGAAAGGTCTCGCATTGGGTTTCTCGCGAGATAGTTTTGGAGGGCTGCGGCATTGAGGTCCAAGAATCTTTCAAAATCTTGGTCCCCTTCAGGGATGATGGGAGTCTGAGTCGGGGTCAGTACTATAGGAGTTCTTTCAGTCTCCGAGTGGAACTCCATGATAGGATTGGTTAGGGACAAGAGAGCGTGGTCAAGAAGAGGGTCAGGTTCCAGAAACTGTGTGTTTTCAGTTTCAGAAACTCAGAATGAGGTTTTGGTAGAAGAAACTCAAAATGAGGTTTTGGCAGAAAAAGGGGTCGGGTTTTAAGGCTACTATTTTGAAGAAAAGGATAGTGACAAAGACCAATGTCGGTTGAAAAAATTGATGTCAGCAAGAAAGATGGCCAACGTCGGTCAGATAACCGATGCCAGCAAGAAAAGAAAACCGACGTCGGTGGTAAAACTGATGCCGGTGACTGTGTTTCCTAGAAAACCAAAAGATTTTAATATTCTTGGAAAAACAATGAAGGAAGCATCCTCACACACTCAAACAAGTAGATGAGAATAGAAAACAGAGAGAGACAGACAGGCCCTAAGCGTTAAATCCTAGAAACAATTTTAGAATCCTGTGGCTTATGCCTTAGATGAATGTTTGGGAAGGTTGGCTGATAGAAGGGTCCTAGAAGAGGTAGTCTATGGATGGTTTCAGGTCTTGTTTAGGTGCTTGAGAAGTCTGTATTAAGTTTGGTACGTGGCCTGGTGCTAAGGAGCAAGCTCCCCTCACTTCACGATTCCAGTGGTAATCTGGTCTCGCTTAGCCAAAATATACCTTGCCTAGAGATTATCCTCTACCAAAGAACGGAGTGGGCTTTCCCCTTGGTGATGAAATCCAAGTGAGATTGCCAAGTAGGGGTAAGGTATCTGCTAGGGGATGAAATCCTAGTTGGGCCTTGTCTCAAGTAAGTTTTATGTTTGTTTTAGTGCAAGTGGTTTAGGTTGTGTAACATGAAGTGGACTAGATTAATTCAATATGCGGTTTAATTACTAAGTGTGGTCTAAGAGATGCAAGCACAAGCAAAAATGCAATGCAATAAGTTTTAAGCCCAAGTCGAAATGTTAAGTTGGAATGAAAACAAGTTGAGAAAGGGTTGGAAGGATATGATTGTTGACTAGTCTAGAAATGCAAGAAAGGAAAAGAAAAGTTCTTTTTATTCCTGCTTATGATGTCGTTTGGAAAAGAAGGAAGAGGTGAAAAGGGAGGATCCTAATGCACCCTATATGAAAAAAGAAGGAAAGGAACCCAAGGAAGGCCCTTAAGGGTCCCACCGGGTGTGCCAGAATGTTTATATTCAAATTTCGCTTTCTATATTCAAGAGAAGAATTAAGAAACTAAAAGATGGTCAAGGCTTGATGTGTACCTGGATATAGTCTATGCACCGTAATCCAGATGCTGTGACTACTCCTCTTTGGCTATGGAGGAATGACACCTGCAAAGAAAGAGACTTGGACAAAGGAGGTGTTAGATAAGGAGATGGTGGGTTGCCAAGCGAAAGCTTGATCCCAGAAGCATGAAAACTTCCTTAAGGGAGGTCAACCCACTAGTCAATAAAAAGAAGTCTGATAAATAGCAGAATGTTAAAAAGACTGAAATGATAACAAACTAAAAAGAAATGGAAGCAAAAGCTTACCTGAATAATGCCGTCGGCCTGGTCACAGTCGCCGACATCAGTGGTCCTACCGGCATCGATTGTCGAGGTCTGCCGACGTCGGTTAGTCTGCTGACGTCGGTTGGGGAAGTGGCCGACGTCAGTCGGGGCAATGGTTTATAGACGGGTCTGGTCGAGTTTCTTGGTCTGTGGACGGGTCTGTGGATGAGTCTGTGGTCTGTTTGAGTGGTCTGAGACAAAGTTTTGGGCTTGTTTTAATGGTCTGGGGTCTGGGTCTGAGAGTCTGGTTGAATGGGCAGAGTATATGGTCCGACAGAGGACAGAGGCAATAGGGAGATGGGATTCGAGTCTGGTCTGGGTAACAGTCTGGTCTAGGGAGAGGGAGTGTTGAAGGGGGGAGATATTCCCTGAAAGCTATAACTCAAAAGACAATGAAAACACAGACAATATACATACCTGTGTCTACCGGAGGGGTGCTGTTGATGTCGTACCTGTTGTTGATGTAGAACCTTGATGCTGAGTCCCTGTTGTGCTTGATGTTGTAGAACCCTGATGCAGAATACCTATTGCTGCACCTGAGGGAGAGAGTGAGAGGCTTGGCTGAGAGATTAGCAAATTGGCAGATGGTTGAAAACTCTAGATTCCAGATTCGTGATTAGACGCGTGATTTTGTGATTTTTTTGTGATTCTTGTGATTCGGGGGAAATTGTGATTCGGCGAGAAATTGTGATTCGGCGAGAAATTGTGATTAGCCAAGAAAGAGGTTAGATGCTGGTTTAAGTAAACTGACATCGGCGATCCCGCCGGCATCGACCGACACTTGACTGACGTCGGTGGGTGCAGAACGCGTAAAAGGGCCAAGAAGCCCATTCTACATCCGCCAAGTGCATAATCGGTTGGAGATTGTCGAATGTTAAGATAAATACACACGAGAGTTGGTTAGGTGGTTAGAGAGGAGTAAGAATAGGTCTTGGGTGAGTCATAGGATGGGAATTAGTCCAAGGTGAGGTGTCATAGGCGAGGTGTCATGGGTGATGTGTCAAAGGAGGGGGGTGTTAATTCAAAATAAGTTTATTATTTTAAATTAGTAATTGCATGTTTTAGGAATGGGTTAGGAATGGACCAAGGGGGAAGGTGACCAAGGGTTAGACACTATTTAGGTGTCTACACAAAGCACACTTACACTCATTAACACTTCTATTACCTAGTGATACTCTTACATCAAAAATGTTTGAATTTTTATGTCACTATGCCATGGTAGAAGTAAGTGTCAATATAAGTCTTAGTGAAGAGATTATTATTGATTATAATTTAAAATATAAAATACTAATATTTTTAAGGAAAAAAGTACATGTCATTTATTCAATGATGTATTTTGTATAGAATGTATTTAATTTTCTATAATGTATGCTTACATGTATTCTGTACATTCTTTTTTCAAACACATAATTATTATTTAATATTAATTATAAAATGTATGGATATTATAATTTAAATTAAATATTTAAACTATATTTTATTTCATAATATTAATATTTTGTGTGCAATGATGAACATGTTGAAATTTATTAAAAAGTGAAGAAATGTTTTTTTATAGCACATTGTCACTTCTTCATGATGATGACGATGTCATCCAAATTCCTATTTCACCATACATATCATAACATAAAGCATAACCAACATAGATGATACAATCATATCTCTAAACCACTTATATGACCATAGACACATAATAGATTAGTTGGAACAATAAAAGAGCATGTTTAAATGTCTAGTCTTTGTACATGACATTAATATTTAGGGTCATCAACATCACATCATCTACTAGTTTATATCAAATATCATATTATTGATTATTGTCTTGGACTGGGAAATTATAAACTGACTTCCTCAAAGATTAATTTCAATGGATATATCCAACTCCACCTCAACTAGATGGAGATTTTGTTTATATATTATATACAATTAAAAATTGTGTAATAATATTATGAAAGATATATATTTATATATTCATCTTTAGTTATAACATTTATGTTTTTCAATTAAATAACTTATTTCCATTAATTAATTTAAGTACCTCACCTTATTATTTTCTCCTCTTCCAAATTAACCTAATTCCCTTATTTACTAAAATTAACCCAAGTCCCCTACTAATTTCCCCTTCTCCCCTAAGTCACTTATTAGTTTTTACAAATTAACCCAAGTCCCTAAATGAACTTAAGTCCCTTTCTAATTTCTCCCTTTCCCCAAATTAACCTAATTCCCTTACCAGTTTCCCCAAATTAACCTAAGTTCCTTATTAGTATCCCCATGTCCCTTTATTCTTTTACTAGTTTATTCAAATTAACCTACAATTCCCTAAATTAATCAAAGCACCAAAATAAACCTAAGTTCCTCCTTATCCCTTGATTCCATTTCTAATTTACTTAAATTAACTTAATATCCTAGATTAACCTATGTACATTTTTAATTTCCCCTATCCTTAATTATTTAATATTTTCCCAAGTTAACTTACGTCCCTTACTAATTAACATAATCCTCTTAATAATTTCTATAAATTAACTTAAGTCCCTTACTAATTTCCCCCTTATCCCTTTATTCCCTTACTAATTTCCCTAAATCAACCCAATTTATTAAATTAACCCAATTCCCTAAATTAACCTAATACTATTAATTAATATAATCCCATAAATTAACCTAAGTCCTTTATATTAAATTATCAAGTAGGCATAAAATAACTGAGATAACCTCAAGACCTTCACCCATAATTACATGCATAAATGTATAACCTTTAACAAAATAATATAAATATGTCAAGCTTGAATGAATACCATTTAAAGAAAATATTTTAAGAGGGTGAATGTGCCTTCCTCATAATCATAATTCAATAAACCAACATTCACCCATACCCTCCATCTTATTATATAGATATGTAAGTAGGTTTAGGGTTTAAATTAAATATTTATATTTTATGAATATTAACTCAAATTAGGAAAACCTTAATTTGAATATAACTGATAAAGAGATTTTCTTATTTAATAAAAATTATAAATAGGTTATAAATAATGATATGCACATAAAGGTTTGTTTGTCCATAAGAATACTTTTATACTGTATCTTAGACAATACAAGAGTGCATGTCATAATATACACTAACAACCCCCATTAAGATTTACTTTGTGTTTTACCAAAATTTAATTTAAGATTAACTACTATACACATTATAAGATAAAATAAGGTACACAAGGGAGCTCTATAATATAACTGTCTAAAATAGAAAATAATGTGTCCCACACATAAAAAGGTCATATAAAATTTTAATATCCCCTCAAAATATCTTGGGTTTTGGTCATTGTTTTTAATCAAAAATATGTGTTATAACTTATATATATAAAGATGTAGTGAATATACATTTTTTTTAATTTAAAAAAAAACCGTTTAGTATTTATTATGATTCTTATTTTTTATTTTTTTGGTGCACCTATTGGGACAAACTATTATTAGTTTTCATGTCCTATTGGTTAAAAATTTTAAATGAGTTTTTTCAAAAATTAAATGTACAATATAAAAATTAAAATAGATGAAACAGTCACACCTTGACATAATTCTAGAATTCTATAAATGTAGCAGTTGTATGTAAGGGATAAATCAATTTTATGTGAAATATGGACTGCTCATTTTGTAGGAAATCTTTTGTCTCCTACTTTGTTAGCATTGAATTTGTACATGGAAGGTTCAACACACTTATTGGTCCCAATGCTATATATATATATATATATATATATATATATATAAATATAAATATAAATATAATGCACCTTTCTAGGTTTTTATTTTTATTGTAATAGTTCATCTCCTAATGTCATACATTTATGTATTTTTGGTTCTCTAAATTGGAAAGTAGAAAGTTTGAATTGATGTCTTCTTCCTCTCTTCAACTAATTTATCACAACACATATCTAAAGGGTAATGAATAGAAACAGTTAGGTTGGGAAATTATAATGGGAATAAAACTACATAAACTGCATGCTAGAATCATAAAACAAATAGTTATTATCTATTGTGAATGGAAGTGTGAGAAATAATATTCATTTTATCTCTAATTTTAATGCAATACATGATATTAACTAGTCTTATTTTTGGAATAAGATGTAGCTATGAACCTTGAAATTATTCCATTGAGAATAAATTTAGAAATATTAAGTGCATCTAGACTTAAATATTAATGTATTTATGCTTAATTCTCATTTTTGAAATGCTTCTAATTTTTTTGTATATATACATCATTAGTTTGAATTAGAAACTTACTAGCACTCAGGCTAATCAAGAAAATAAAAAAAATGAAAATCATGGGTCTAGACATCAAATAAGAGTGAAAGAGGGTGGAGATAAAAATAAAATAAAAAGGGATAGATTCAATGGGTTACTAAATATATACAAGACACACTTGGTAAGATCAATGAATTCATATTGGTAGAAAAAATAACAAAGGATCAATGAAAAAGAAATACATAAGATCTCCAAGCATAAACTTAAATAAATAAAACATATAAATGGAGGAATGAGAGTAAATTATATCACACGAAGAAGAAGAACATATTAAAAAGTGTTAATAAGGGTCTAACTCGAGCCAAGGATCCATATGCAAAAAATAATATAAAAAATTCAATAATAATCCTTGTATAAAAAATAGGTGTATACAATATAAAATGAGAGGATTAATAAATCTACACTCACCAAAATAAGATTGGAAAATATTTTTTACACAAAATTATCTATACATCAACACTCCCCTTAAGATCAACAAAGAGAAAGTGAGAAAATGAAGCAAACCTCTGACGTGGTCCAAAAAAATAGACCATTTTAGTAGCCCATGTACAATAAGTAAAAGAAAATAATAATGATCATTACAAAGACTGAGATGATGATTCACAAAAGTGGGAAATGGAAACCAAATAAACATTATTAACAAATATGTTGTGTTCCTAACCTTATTATGGGACCTTTACAAACTTTACTCATCCAAGGCATGCATGTTAGACAATCTCTTAAAGTTAACCAAATCAAATAGTGTCCATGCCACTGTTAGAGCATTTTTAATGACTAAGTGGTAATTTAACCCTTAACATATACTTATAATTAAGTAAATAACAATAATAAGTTATTTATTACCATGAGGTGGAAACCTCATGTAAATAAATAACCATATTATATTTATATAAGTGTTTACTAAGTTTTTATTTAACTAGGTTCTTTTATTTATTCAGGATGGTTGGACCCATTATTTACAATGTTCACCTCCATTCATATTTACCTATAAATAAGGTTTTAATCCTATGGTGAATAAAAACTCAATATCTTGACATTTGCGAGATATTTGATTTATAAAAAAGGCTTGTGAAGACTTTGGTGAGAAGAAGTGAGAAGTTGGAGTTGTATTGGGGTAAATTATTTCTCTATCAATTAAAAATTACTTGCTAATTTTTTTACCTCTTTGAGGTTTTCTCAAGATGCATATCATGTCTCTCTATGTTGAATTGATCTATGATATGCTTTGCAATTATTATTCACTCTAGATCTATCCTGTGCATTCATATTACTTGTATACATAAATTCCTTTATAAATGGGAAAAATCCTTAATCTAATATTCTAATGTTGATAACATTAATAAATTAACTAGAAGTAAACATTATTATCATGCATTAATGACTATGTATGAATTTGAACCTCAATCTTTTAAGGAAGCCACACAAGATGATAGATGAAATGTTACCATGCAAGCTGAATATAATGCCTTAATTAAAAATTAGACTTGGGATCTTGTCTCTCCTCTACCTTAAAGGCATATTGTCAATTTTATGTGGATTTATAAGATCAAATATAATTTAATTGGTAAAATTAACAAGTTTAAAGATATATTAATTGCTCACAGGTTTACTCAACAATCCAAGTTTGACTATGTTGAAATTGTTCCTATAATAAAAATGACTGCTATTAGACTTATTATTGCACTTGCAACCCAAAATGGTTGGGTTATCTACCAAATGGATGTCAAAAATTTATTTCTAAATGGTGATTTAGAAGAAGAAATCTACATGACTCAACCTAAAGGTTTCATTGATCCTAATAGAGAATATTATGTATACAAATTAAAGAAATCTTTATATGGTCTAAAACAAGCTCCTCGAGCTTAGTATTCTAAAATTACTTCTTTTTTCAAAGAATTAGGTCTTTTTAATTGTTATTCAGATAATGATCACTTTGTTAAAGTTGAAAATGGTCATTTGATTTTAATTGTATTATATTTTGATGATTTATTGATTACTGGTGATCTAACTAGTTTAATTCATAAATATAAAGATAAAGTAAGTCAAATGTTTGAAATGACTGATTTAGGCATTCTACATAATATTTTAGAAATTTCTATATTTTAGGATAAAAATTCAATTATTGTATCATAATCTCAGTATGCACATAACCTTCTTGTTAAGATTAACATGCTTGATTGTAAATTTTCTTCTACTCCTATTGAAGTTGGTATTAAACTTGATCCTAAACTTGCATGTAAAAAAGCTAATCCTACTTTGTCTAGACAACTTATTGGAAGTTTGATTTATGTAACCATTATTAGGCTAGATATTTCATATGCTATCAATGTTGCTTTTAAATTTATGTAGGATTATTATTTAGATTATTAGAAATTAGTTAAAAGTATTCTTCATTATATCAAAGGAACAATTAATTATTTTTTATTTTATTATTCCATTGATAATGCTAAATTATATGGTTATTATGATGTTGACCATATTGGTGGTACTTTAAATCAAAAATCTACTTCTGGATATGTGTTTAAGTTTGGTGTAGGTGTTATCACTTGGAGTAGTAAGAAGTAACCTACCGTCTCTCTCTTCTACATAAGTAGAGTACAAAAATGCTATGGAAGTTACCAAAGAAGCCATATGGCTACAAAGGTTTCTGGGAGAACTTCATTTGGATGTTTCTTAGAGTACCATCCTTCATTGTGATAACCAAATTTGTATATCTCTAATGAAAAATCTAGTGCAACACTAAAGAACTAAACATATTAAAGTTTATGTGCATTTCATTTGAGAGAAAGTCCTCAATGGTGATATTAATATATAGTTTTGTCTTATAGATGAAAATGTGGTAGACATCTTCACAAAGCCCCTTGGTGATACCAAGTTTTATCAATTTATTGCAATGTTGGGCCTCTCATAGTTGCCATTAAGGGGGATTGTGCATGACAATGCCACCTCCTATTGGTCATTTATTACTTCTTCTCTATACTTCTCATTTGTAAAACATTATAAAAACTTCATGTGGAAGTTATTTGATTTAAGTAAACTTTGTATGGAAGTTTTAATTTTATACCCCAATACATTTAAAGCATAATTTGTAATGGAGATCCTTATGTTATAAAAGGCTCCAAATATGCTTAGTGATTTTTTCATGAGAACAATGAGATGTAATCTCACAATCATGCTAGCTTAAAATTAATTTTGAGTAGTTTACAGATTATAATTCCTTTTATTTCAAAAGGTGACTTTTGGCATGATGAAAGTTTTTAAATCCTTCAAATTTTTCACATAATATAATTCCTTTAAGATGACTATGACATTTATTCCCACTTAGCATTAAGGGGGAGTGTTAGAGCATTTTCAATGACTAGGCAGTAATTTAACCCTTAGCCTATAATTATAATTAAATAAATAATAATATTAAGTTATTTATTATCATGAGGTGGAAACCTCATGTAAATAAATAATCATATTATATTTATTTAATTATTTATCAAGTTTTTATTTAATCAAGATATTAATCACCAAAGGTTTATTCAAGATATTAATTAACCGGGATCTTTTATTTATTCAAGATGGTTGGACCCATTATTTACAATAATCACCTCCCTTCATATTTACTGATAAATAGTGTTTTAACCCTATGGTGAATAACAACTCGTTATCTTGACATTTGTGAAATATTTGATTTATTAAAAAGGCTTGTGAATACTTTCCTAAGAAGAAGTGAGAAGTTGGAGTTGTATTGGGGTAAATTATTTATATATAAATGAAAAATCACTTGCTAGGTATTTTATCTCTTTGAGGCTTTTCCAAGATAAATATCATGTCTCTTTATGTTGAATTAATTTGTGATATGCTTTGTAATTATTATTCACTCTAGATCTATCTTATGCATTCATATTACTTGTGTACCTAAATTTATTCAACCACAAGGACTTAACGATAAAAATATTCTTGGGTGGTGCATATATCTAGGATAACCATATTGATACTACAAAATCAGAAAACTATTGTACTAAAAGATTCTTATCCTAACTTGGTTATCATGTCAAAGACTTACATGATAAGGTAAAATGGAAAGATTCTTTGGGTTTCTTTATCACTCTAATTGCTTAAGTGCCTCATATATTACTTAAAAAAGTATGGGTCCTACCTCATACTTAATTACATTCATTTACATTGGTAAAATTTTGGTTATATGAAATGGAGGCTAAAATAGATCAAAATCAACAAGGTATTTCATTTTCCCATAAGGGAAGATTGGTTCACATTCCACACATTGGTAATTTTGATTATATAAAGCAAATAAAATGAGAAGAGGAACTTGTTATGGATTTATACATCTCCACACACCCATATCATATGGAACAAGATATACTTCAAATATATTTAGATTATAATGTACCAGATTCTTAGTGGGGAGATATAAATGGCCATCCATTATATGCAATTATAGGATAATTTTCTTTTTGTAAATATTATGAAAAAACAAAAAATTAAAAAATCCAAAAATATCTTCATCTTTTACATGTTTTATTAGCTCTTTTGCATATATGTTGTTGGTTCCATAGTGGTAGATGGCATATAAATACTTTCTATATACACATGTGGTTCACACATTATTTGAGTGTGATATAGGCATAAACAAATACATGATCTATTCGTATATGGATGTTGGGCCTTCCTTCTACTCATATCATATAGACATTGAGGGAATCTGATTATTTTATCTTGATATACACATAGGTTATACGGTTTTATGACCACTTTCCATCATCATGAGTGAGCTTATGTACTTATACATGAATTTATTCATGTTCATATCTTTCATAGTGTACTTTATATGCTATGTAATTGATGTTTTTTAAAACATATATATCTAGGGGCTAGTATGTTATGTTTATGATGGTTGCTTATGCTTTTGATTTATGCACTTCCTTGAGTATCTTATCTTACTTGTTGAGCATTTGAATATACTCCATTATTTATGGCCACCATTTATTTGTTTTCTTAATTTTACATTTACATAAGTCATTTCTTATTATATGGACATTTGAATATGGCATTATTTACTTTGTGGACATTTTACTAAGTCATGTTTTTTCAATTGTGTGCTATTTGAACATGCCCCTTGTTTGAGGTCTCCTTGATCTATTATACTTTGATTTGATATTGAGTGCTCTTATGTGTGTGATTAATTGTTTATTGAGCTTGTAATGTTAATATATAGATGTTTACATGATTCATATCATGCATCTTAGGGCTTGATGTGATCACATTCTACACTCTTAAATGATATATTTTCCTAAAATTCTTTATCCTATATGTTACATGGTTCATACATAGATTATGTGGTTATCTTCCCCTTTTGAGGTAAAGTAACTACCCATTTATACTTACCTTAAAATTGAAAGGGGGGTGGACATATTAGTTGGGGCATGTCAGCACAACTTTCACATTTTTCATAGTTTAAAGATTCAAAATATAGTGGGGGCATGTTATGGAAACATGTTATCCACATTTGTCATAGTTCACCAATTTAGATATATAGTGTGGTCATGTTATGGAAACATGTTATATATACTAGTTCTCAATTTAAAATTTTAGTGGGGCCATATTTTTGAAACATGTTATCCACATTTACACAGTTATAAATTTGCCAAATTGCATAGTTATATGTTTCATATACACATTTGTGGCATAATTCTATACATTAGTACCATTTTTATACCCAAGTTTCAGCATGAGACATATATAAGGTGCACATGCTATGAAAAAATCACCTAAATTTAAAAATGAATTTTTGTTTCATAGTTAAAAATACTTCTATGGACTTTAGCTCACTAGGTTAGACTGTTATAGACTATTATTGAGCCAATCTATTGTAGTAGTTGTTTCACCTTTGGCATGGTTAAAGTGAATAAATCACTAAATATTACCAAGTTTATATGTTGGACTTAATTAAATCATCCAACCTCACCAAATTTATAGTGTGAGTTGATTTAGATCAACTCATGCTCACCAAGTTATAAGTATGATTGGGTTGGACAATTGAGTTAATGTCAACTGTCAGGTGGAATCTCACCTTTTATCTAAGGCTGGGGGCGAGTTTATCCTTTAACCTATCTATACACACACTCTTAGATTTATATTTGTCCTAATATTAATTGAAATGGTTCATAATGATACTTTTTTTCAAATCAAGTTACAAAAAGGCAAATCGATTGTATTAATACACATATGTACTCCTAAACCTTACTCTTTCTATTTAAATCATTTCAATGCTTTTGATTTTAGAATATATGCAATGATTATATACTGTAACATGCTTTTGGTTATAGGTTAGTCACCAATAAAGCACTTAAATTGGGCTCACTCAAAGGCAAGATTTGTTATACACACCCAGGTATGTATTGTATCATTAGGCATCTAAAGATCCAAATTTTTATTAGTTCTTTATTAGTGAATCAAAAGAGAATTTAAAACAAATAATTAAATAGAAATTAAACCACTCTTACCTAAGTACTTGGTTGATCTTACCACAATGAACAAAACTACAAATAGAAGATAAAACACAAAACTATGTTACCTCCTTTGTCTAAACTAGTGCTCATTCATTAGATAGAGGATGTTCTTGCTTAGCTTATGGGAAAGAGAGACTTTGATCAATGTAATTTATATTTTGGTAAAACTTCTCTAAGACCACTCGAGGCTTGTCTTGGCTTGGCATGTAAAGCTTCTTGAAATAATTTTGAATTATAAATTTTCTTGAGATCTTCTTGAAAGCATTCTTATAGAATAACCTTATATACAAAAACTTCTTGGAAGAGAGTGAGGGCACTTATATTTATAAGTATTAAAACTAATTCTAACCCTAGTACAATTAGGTTTAGTTTTAACCTTGGTTGTATCTAGATTAACCTTATTCAAGTTTAGATTACCCCTAGGCTGGGTCAAAGTAATTATAAAGGCTTGACAAATCATAGAAGATATTTATGAGGCTTGGAAACTCTTAGAAGATATTTATGAGGTGTGACTCACCTTTTATATAAACTCTAGGCATTTATAAAAATATTTTTAATTCATTCGACTTTAACTTCATTTTTATTGAGTAATTATTTTTTTAGAAAATGTAATTTACTAATTAAACTTGGAATTTTTACTTAAGTAGCTAATTGAAGTTTTCTTTTTAATTAATCCTTCTTAGAGTTTTTGGCATTTAGGAATTATTTTAGTGTTTTGCATTAATAGATTGAAAGGCCAAGAATGCCAATTGCTAGGTCATAATTTAAATGGGGTTTAATCCAAGATAGGTTATCATTGTGTGAAAGGTAATACCCAAAATGAGGATGCATCAATACAATTATAGGATATTATATCCCTTACGTGGATGAATTTTGGAAATCTAGTGACTTTTAGGCTTAAATAACATCATTTTCTACAAATTGGTCTGATATTTAGTTTATACATGAAAGTGGCCAAAAAAATGTGTCTACAACATGCTTTTATTTGAGAAGACATTACGAGGCATAAGACCGATAATATATTTTGAAAGAAATAAAAATTAGTTAAGAAGAAAAAAAAAGATAATGATTGAGGAATGATGCTCCAAACAAAGTTTAGGAAGCCTATGATGCCCCCTCAAGGGAGTGGACAACACATGTGATTGATGAAAGGACCCTCAAAAAGAAGAAAGAAGAAGAATGAATTAACCCATAGATGAGATTAATCCAATTAAGATAATGCTTTCATGCATTGATTAAAATATTGATTTGCCCAAAGGTGGTTATAATTAGTAATAAAGGTTGAGACAGTAACTTATCCAAAGGTAGTTTTAATTAGTGGCATTGGAATGTGCCCCAACATAGTATATGGGTCAAAATAATGATTTTACCAATGGTGGTTATAATCATTTTGATGATCAAAATTGAATAATGATTTTGCCCTAGTATGGCAAATTTAAATGTGATAAATTGGTTGTGATCTAGTAGGATAGATTAGAAATCATAACTCAAGGATATAACCGGTCACATATATTAAAGATGAGTGGGTGTAAACGTAAGTGCAATGGTATAATGAATTTATAAGATTGAAAAAGACAAATAAATAGGCATATGAGGATGCACAAAGTGATGAAATAAATGATTAGAAGACAATATGGGGATGTAAGAATAATGGTGGATGAGCTGACTCAAGATATGTAATGTATCCAAGCATTGATTATTTTGGGTGAATATTTTGTCAACCAGCTAACTGGTGAGAAAAATAGGTCTCTTCAACCACAACATAGGGAGATTGGTCATCCAAAGTTATAGGTACCACATCTAAACAGGACAAATCTCTCCTCTCATCTAGGGGAGGTTTCCTATTAAATATGCAAGAGATATATACTATATATATAAGCAAAAAATAAGAATCAGTGGTAGGATACACCATCCATCTCTCTTCTTTCAAAGATGATGTTCACAAACAAAGGAGAAAATCCTGGTGAAAACACTGAAGTCACTTCTCTTCTTTCAGAAGTGTTCTTGCAGGGAACAACAAGAGTTCTTTTAGGTAGGAAAGAAGTAACTGGTAACAAGGGTGTAGTAACCAACAGACTGAGATGTAGCACAAAGTCTCCACCTTGACTGCCCAAGAGTGAAATACGAAGAATAATGAGGGCACAAAGTCATCCCAAGGTCCTTTACATAGAAAGCAAAAAAAGACAAACACACTAAAGGCAACTATAGGTAGCACAAAGTCTTCCTATAGTTGGCTTCAAGACACCTTCCTAATTACTTTCACTAGTTTTTCTTGCCAAATTAAATAAACAAGAACACATTTAGAAGACAGACATAAGAACAATCTCCTAAAATGATACAAGCTATAACATCACAAAGTCTGCAAAGAACTTGCTTTCTCATTTAGATAAAATGATATGAACAACAATCTAAGCTCAAATTCTCAGTATTTGCCTTTTAATTTGGGTAGAGTTTTTGCTTATGTATTAGAATATCTCATTTAAAACAATAAAAGAGATTACAATATATAGCCACCAAAAAAAGACTAGCATGATTTTCTTTGGGATGGTCCATGCTGCAGTCAACACCTTCAATACACCTTCAATTATGTCTAGAGGGCCATGCTAAGAATAGTGTCTTGCTTTAACTATGGCATGTCCACTCATCTAATATGTCTCTTCTTGGGTCTAGATCATTTGGTCTATCCCCTCTGATGTTTATGTAGCTATCTATTTTGTCTTTACTCTAAAAGAGACAAACAAGTGACATCTTTAATATTTTCAAGCCAAAATATCTGCTTAGTGGACTGTTCCACCTACTAAAATTACTTCTACGTAGATATTTTGGGCTTTTCCCTCTTTTTGCTTTTGTCTTTTTTAGCTTTGTCTCTTTTTGGAATTTAAGCTCTCAGGGCTACGTTCCCAACTTTATTGGCTCTTTATGCTCCTTCTCTCAGTGGTTCTTCCTTTTGGAATTTTGACCTTCAAATGCATTCAACCCCATGCTCAAGCCTTCAAAGATCAATGGCTATTTCATTTCCATGAATTTGACGTCTACACACCCGTCACTTTCCTTGAAAATTCCTTTTGTGGGATTTTCTTTGAGATTTTCCTTCAGACAAAAGTCTGAAGGAATTCCTTCAGAAATTTTGTTCGAAAGAAATGTTCCTTTCCTTAGTTATTTCTTCCCGCTTACTTCTACTTTCCATCAGGTTAATTCCTTTGGAAAAAAGTCTAAAGGAATCCCTTCAGACTTTTTGTCTGAAGGAAACATCCTTAACAACTTTGCCATAAGATTTCCTTTCGAAGGAATTCCTTTACTCGCTCAGCCTTTGAAATGGTCCACCTGCTCCCTGCCTACCCTCCACAAGGGTCTCTGACCTCCAAGGTTGCCTTTCAGAAAAGTTGAAAGGGTCCATTTTGGCTCCTACATGCCCTCCACAAGGGAACTTGTCCTTCAATCTCTTGGAAGACCCCTTTGAACTTCCTGATTGAAAAAATGGCTAATTGTTGAACCTATTTATTTCTTGAAGAGTCCATAGAATTTGAGTCCATAGTTTTCTCTAACCTTCAAAGAGTCCATAGATTTGAGCTTGCCTACAGATTCCGTAGATTCAAGCCTGTGGAGTCCATAGATTCAATCTTGTAGAGTTTGTAGTTTTCTAAAAAAGCTTGAAAAATGAAGGATTTGAAGGCTCATAACAATTTTTAAAAAGGGGAGAGAGGATTTTGGTCTGTTGAACCAAAATTGTTCATAGTTTGTCCCAAAAATGTCCCTTATTTTTGGGGACAATAGCTGGCTCCAGTTGGGGAGCTTCCTTCAGTTGAAAACTTGGAATATCTAAGGGGAGTATAAACTAGAATCTCTAGTGCCTTGAAGTATGCCATTGGGCTATGGAGTCATGCTACCCAAAAATAAAGGCTCCAAAAAATGAAAATGAAAAGCATAAAATAGAACTAAAGACAATACAAATATACATATGTATAGGTGAACTTATCTGATACTTTAAGAATTGAAGTGAATCAGATGCTACTCATTGTGAGATAATGAAAATGGTGTTCCATCCTGCTAAACCAATAGGAAACCATTTTGTCCTCAGAATTAGTGATGGGTGAATGGAACTCTCCACCAAGAATCACATTTTCTATGCACTCCTTTTGGTTCTCTATTCTTGCCCCATGGCAAGCCGTGGTCTTCAATCTAAAAACCACAAATTTTTGCTCTCTTGGTGAAGAATTACTCTTCCTAGCTTTGGCATGCAATAGTATGGCCCACTACCATAGCTTGCTATTCTTTTGGTTCAGTCCAAAGCATGTTTTGATTGTCAGCATCAAACTCTTGATAAAACATTAGTTCATCATCTCCTTTAGTGTGAAGGAGTTTGACACCTTTGTCTTGAGCAGATTTCAACCTGAGTAATAGAGATTCATACTCAACAGTGTTGTAGGTGTTGATGAACTGTAACTCATGTGAAGGAGGAAGAATATCTCCTTGAGGAGATATCAACACCATCCTAGCTCCAACACTAGTTGAAGAATTGTTACCATCAAATTCTTGGATCTAAACATCATCAAAAACTGATATTCTATCAGATTTTTCTTCATTAGAGAGGGAAGATCCTTTTTCATATGTACTGCACCCTACCAATTCTTCTAATGTTTTACTTAAATAAATCTTTGGGTCACCACCTACAAGACTTTCATCTATTGAAACATGAACATCCTCAGTAGACAAAAAATAATTACCCCTGCCTAAAGACTCAAATAGAATTTGAGCTTCAAGTTCTGATGTCTGAGTGACAACATATTTTTTCTCCTTTTTAGGGAGTATCCTCTTCATGTTGCCTTTGATAGGGATCCTTGCCTCAGACAGGTCCATGATCAACTCTCCTCCAACATCCTTACAAAAATTTTGTCCCAATAAAATGTCGTATGAGGCTGGGACGTCGGCCACTAGGACTGTCATCTTGATTATCTTTTCTAGGAATGCTACAAATGCAAATTGGGTGTCCTTGATCTGTCCCAATAGTGGCACTTGTTTATTCACCATGGAGAAACATCTACCAAATGTTTTGGTTAGTGTGAGGCTAAGAGATTCTACCACTTAAGTAGGCATGACATTGTCTTAAGCACTAGACTCAATGATGCAGTTGCTCAACTTGTGACCGTTTATCAATAGGGAAGCATAGAAAGGATCTACTTTCCTAGGGGAAATAGGAGTAGTGATGACACGATTATTTAGGATAGGCATGTTCCTTGGGGGATCATGAGTTACCTTTCTAATCTCTTATCCTATAGGGATGGCTTTATTCTTTACCCACTCCACTAACCTATCCAACTGCTTAGGGTTAGTTTGTAGGAATTCAAATTCAGTCATTTGAATTTTGGTTTTCTTGATATGGTCAATTATGTCAAATGACTGAAATGGAATAGGAAGAGAGGATGGGAGTTCACCCTTTTGGTTTTTTGGAGGGGGAGGACTGGACTATGAAATAGAAGTAGAAGGTGCAGAGATGTTTAATGTACTTACCTTTATGGTAATCACCAGGTCCTTTGGCTAGAAAGGCAGAGTGGTTCCACACTTAGCAATTGAAGTTGCTGGTTGAGGTTGCTCCTCTGTCTTTTGTTTATCAGCTTACTGGGCTGATTGGTTCTTGGACTAAGTGAACACAACATATGATCCCTCAACTGCATTACCTTCACTTTTGGGTTCATCTTGATAATTTAGGAAACCAATGTTGGAGTCACCAACTAATTCTTCTTCCTTAGTGAAGAGACTAGTATCATTTTATTGATCAAACTTAAGTTGGAAAGAGAAATCATGTTTAGTTTTGAGATATCTAACTGATGAGTTTGTTGGAGGTGCTTCAAGGGCAAGGTTCCTCTGTGGGGGAGGAAGATGATTTGGCTGCCCTTGATTCCTAGTAGCATTGCCTTAGTATGCCTAATTCTAAAATGTCCTCCTTGGCATATCCTGATATACAGGAGCGAATGACATCCCTTACCCCAGTTGCTTTTTAAGAGCTAGCACTTCATTTTCTAGCTTTTTCACCATTTGATCAGTGGTGCCTGTAGATGAATTCTCAGAAGATGGAGAGGATTTACCTCTATTTAGGTCTCTCCTTATCTTCCTTGCCAAGATAAGGTCATCTTCTACCTCAGTAGCCAAGTCTTGATCAGCCTCAAGGTCTATGTGTCTAGCCTATCTCAGTAAGAAACTCACTTTAGGTAGTTATGAGTTGATAAAGAAGCATTTGAGGTTCTGAGGTGTCGACTGGGTGATCATGGGAATCTTGTGCCTTAGCTTGTCAAACTTGGTAATGAAATCCATCATAGGTTCATGAGGTTTCTTCTTCATCTATGTGAGCTAGGATAACAAGACATGTGCATCTTCTGTAGGCTTGAACCTTGCTTTGAATTTGGCTTTGAGTGTGTCCCAGTTAGTCACTGAATGAGCCTACAGATGGTAGAACCAGTCTATAGTATCACCTTGTAGTGTTTCCATAAACATCTTGACTATCACGTCCTCAAATTCCATGCCTATTATGCCATAGGCTATGCTGAAGGCTGCAATGTGTTTGTTAGGATGAACTCTCCCATCACCAAAGAATTTGGGTAAATTCTTCCTTGAGCTACATGGAAGTTCAGTTAGAGCTAGAGTTAGATTTAGTGGGCCAAAAGAGTTACCCCAGGGGCCTTGAGCCATGATTTGATTATGTAAAAGTGGGATCACAAATCTGGGTGGAGTATGGATAGGCAAACCTCTACTAACAGTAGAAAAAGAAGCTCTACCTTGTATTGGTGACCTAATAGGGGTAGGAAGAAGACTCCTAATTCATTGAAGGTGAGGTTGTGGAGGAAACAAATCAAAATTGCTCTGCTACACCAACTCAAAAATAGGGTCAACAACACCTTGAGATCTCTGGTTCCTGGTATAATGTGGAGTTGCTAGATTGTAGAACAAAAAATAGAAAAGAGCAGGATCTACTTTAGATTGAAGATTGAGACTTCAAACTACGTGCTCTTCCTAGTGGCTCTAGTTTTGTAGACTAGATAATATGATGGAGATGAAAGAAGATGGTAAGGCTATAATGATAATGGGTAAGACATAGAATGGAGTTTCTAGAGTCTATAATCGATAAGGGTAGGGACTACTTCAATCTGAAACTTGAGGCTTCAAACTACACATTCTTCCCCAGTAGAGTCACCAAAAATACTATTGGGTGAATATTTTGTCAACCAGCTACCTGGTGAGCAAAATAGGTCTCTTCAACCATAGCATAGGGAGATTGGTCATCCAATGTTGCAAGCTTACCACATCCAAAGGGGACAAATCTCTCCTCTCATCAAGGGGAGGTTCCCTATTAAATATGCAGGAGCTATATACTATATATAAAGGCAAAAAATAACACTCAGTGGTAGGATACACCATCCATCTCTCTTATTTCAGAGATTATGTTCAAAAACAAAGGATAAAATCCTAGTGAAAATAATGAAGGCACTTCTCTTCTTTTAGAAGTGTTCTTGCAGGGGACAAGAGGAGTTCTTTCAGGTAGGAAAGAAGTAACTGGTAACAAGGGCATAGTAACTATTAGACTTAGATGTAGCACACAGTCTCCACCTTGATTTATTAAGAGTGAAATACGAAGGATAATGAGGGCATAAAGTCATCCCAAGATCCTTTACACAAAAAGTAGAAAAAGACAAACACACTAAAGGCAACTGTAGGCAACACAAAGTCTTCTTACAGTTGGATTCAGGTCACCTTCCTGATTACTTTCACTAGTTCTACTTGCCAAATTAAATAAACAAGAACACATTTAGAAGACAAACATAAGAACAATCTCCTAAAATGATACAAGCTATAACAACACAAAGTCTGCAAATAACTTGCTTTTTCATTCAGAAAAAAATGATATGAACAACATCTGAGGTCAAAGTCTCAGCATTTGCCTTTCAATTTGGGTAGAGTTTTTGCTTTTGTATTGGAATATCTCCCTTAAAACAATAAAGGAGATTATAATATATAACTACCCAAAAAATATTGGTGCACTTTTTCTTGGGACGGCCCATGCTGCAGTCAATGCCTTCAATGTGCCTTCAGTTCTATCTAGAGGGCCATGCTAGGAACAGTGTCTTGCTTTAACTATGGCATGTCCATTCATCTAATATTTCTCAACTTTGGTCTAGATCATCTGGTCTATCCCCTCTAATGTCTGTGTAGCTATCCATTTTATCTTTACTCTAAAGGAGACAAACATGCAACATCTTTAATATTTGCAAGCCAAAATATCTGCTTAGTAGACTATTCCACCTACTGAAATTACTTCTACACAGATATTTTGGGATTTTCCCTCTTTTTGCTTTTGTCTTTTCCAGCTTTGTCTCTTCCTAGAATTTAAGCTCTCGAGACTACATTCCCAGATTTACTGGCTCTTTATGCTCCTTCTCTCATCGGTTCTCCCTTTTGGCCTTTTGACCTTTAAATGCATTTGAGCGCGTGCTTAAGCCTTCAAATATCAATGGCTATTTCATTTCTGTGAATTTGACATCTGCGGGTCCATCGCTTTCCTTGACAATTCTTTTGGTGGGATTTTCTTTAGGCTTTTCCTTTGGACAAAAGTTTGAAGGAATTCCTTCAGAAATTTTGTTCGAAGGAAATGTTCCTTTCCTTAGTTATTTCTTCCCACTTACTTTTGCTTTCTATCGGGTTAATTCCTTTGGAAAAAAGTCCAAAGGAATCCCTTCGGACTTTTTGTCTAAAGGAAAGATCCTTAACAACTTTGCCACAGGATTTCCTTCCGAAGGAATTCCTTTGCTCGCTCGGCCTTTGAAACGGTCCACCTGCTCCCTGCCTACCCTCCACAAGGGATGTCTGACCTCTAAGTTTGCCTTTCAAAAAAGTTGCAAGGGTCCATTTTGGCTCCTACATGCCCTCTGCAAGGGCACTTGTCCTTTAGGATCTTGGAAGACCCCTTTGAACTTCCCGATTGAAAAAATGGCTAAGTGTTGAACCCGTTTCTTTCCTGCAGAGTTCGTAAAATTTGAGTCCATAGTTTTCTCTAACCTTGAAAGAGTCTGTAGATTTGAGCCTACCTACAGAGTCTGTAGATTCCAGCCTGTGGAGTCCGTAGATTCAAGCCTGCAGAGTTTGTAGTTTTTCGAAAAAGCTTGAAAAATGACGGATTTGAAGGCTCATAACAATTTTTAAAAAGGGGAGAGAGGATTTTGGTCTGTTGAACCAAAATAGTTCATAGGTTGTCCCAAAAATGTCCCTTATTTTTGGGGACAACATATTACATAGTCTAAATGGACCTCAGGCCAATGTAGTTCCCCTAAAAGTGGGAGAAAATAGAATGAGGAGTAAAATAGAAGAATAATAATTGGTCAATGTGAATGATTCAATTGTACTTGCCAATGCTGAGATGCTCATCCTTATAACCATAATGGTAAATGAGTTAATTTGATCAAGGCATAGGGGATAACTACTAATTTTACATAATGGGGCCAAGGAATCTCATGTAATGAACCTATAATCATAGATTGATAGTGAAATTGTACAAAGGATAGGTATGAATTTGGGCTACCTGATACTATGAAGATGCACATCCTAACTAACATGGATTATTATTCATTTTTGATTTAATTACCCTACATTTACATAATATTTGGGATATACCAATTGTGAATAAGGAGAATTAATTCCCATTTAATTGATTATAAGATCCATTTCCTTGATTTTTTTGTATCACGTGATGGTATGTATGATGATATAGAACACCATGATGACCTAGTTGTAATGTGTATAAGGACAGACTCCTGATTTAATAGATAATTTAAAACAAGGCAACAATGATAAAAACCATGATGATAATGTTGATGCATGAATATGGATGGACTCAAGAAGTATAATTCACAATGAATCACCCTATGAACATGTATACACTTAGTTAAGGCACAATAATGAAATTAAATAAAAAAGCAAACAAACAAAGAAACAACTAAGTAAATACACATAAATCATGAAAATAAAAGTAATAAAAAACATCTTATCATTAACCAAGTCAATATTTACATTTGAAGGCTCAATGGAAGGATAAAATTATGGTGCCCCTAAGCAAGGCTATATATAAGGGAATGACATGTAGGGATAAGATATCCTAGCATAAGTTACATGATTTGATTTTGTTTCCCCAATAGGGTGAAAGATGCGAGCTTTGCCTAAAAGTACAAATTGGATGGTGCTCCTAAATAAGGATACATGCAAAAGGAAGGCCACACCCCCAATGGTTGTGGAATAGATGAGAACCAAAAATGGATTTTCCCTTAAAAGGTGAATCAAGGATTGGTGACTAAGTTACAAACAAGACAAATGTTTTTGAATTTTAGGGATTTATATATCTCTAAGAGGTTGTAAACTCTTTTCAAATGTTTAGGTTTTTGAAATGTTTTTATAATATATCAAATCAATGGAGAATTATGAGACATAAAATGGGCTTACTCACAAAATGATGCAAGCATGGCTTAGGTTACTCATAAAATGATCTGAGTGCTACTTAAAGTGTTCACAAAATGGTAAGAGTGTGGGAAAATGGGAAAATGAACTGACCTTAATGTAAATTGAGTGCTACTTACATAGTCATGAAGGACCTAAAGTCAATGTAGTTTCACTTTATAGTGAAGGAATGCTTGGAAATGTTCTCAATATTTTGGGGTTTTTTGGCATCTCAACTTAATAGAAGATTAAGAGATAAAAAATGGTCTAGCTTGTAAAAGGGGTGACTGATCTAAACTCAATGTAAATTAAGTGTTACCTACATAGTCCCAAAGAACCTCAAGTTAATGTAGTTCCACCTTATAGTGGAGGAGTGCTTGAAATGTTCCCAATGTTTTGGGTTTTTTGGTATCTCAACTCAATGGACGATTACAAGAAACAAAATGGTATAACTTATAAAATGGAAAGAGTGTGGGAAAAGAGGTGAACAAGCTAATCTCAACATAAATTGAGCACTACCTACATAGTCTTAAAGGACCTCAAGTCAATGTAGTTCAAACGTATGGGTATGAAAGGATGGCAAGGTAAGGTAAAGGGTAAGATAATGTAAATAGAAAGGTATGAAATAATAGAAAGGAATTGGAAAAGGAAAAGGCAAGATGAATGGTAAATGGTAAGGCAAGGTAAATGGCAAGGCAAGGTAAATGATAAGACAAAGTAAATGGCAAGGTATGATAAATGGTAGGGTATAAAATAATGATAAGGTAATGATTCTATTATTCTTGCTGATGTGAAGATGCTCATCTAAATCAACATATGATACAAATAGAATAATCAATTGTTTAAATTGATAGCCCATACCCCTTATGAATAACTACTCTATCAATAACTTGTTACTAGTTTCAATTCTAATAGTGCTGCTATGATCTTTGTTGGCCATTGATTTTGTTCCCTCCAAAATTCTATACAAGATGTCTTTGTAGCCTCTATAAAGTAAATTGAGGCTAGGGATAATAAATAAAGATATATATTGGATAAAAGGTTTGATTTGGAAATGTAATATAGGTCTGGAATGGAGAAATGGATCATAATGGAATGTATAATGGTTGGGTAACAAATGAAGATTGGGATTTTCAATCACACATAATGTTGCTAATTCTGAATTCAATATAATTTTGGTTATGGTGAGGCTAAAGACTTTTGAAATTACTCTCAATAAGACCTATAGATTTTTATATTGTTTGGACCTGATAGATGCTACCATCTGATTATGCTATAGAATGGAAGTTGTACTAAGGTTATGTTTGATAATGTATTCATAAATCAATGAATAACTATTTTTCTCAAATATTGTTTCCTTAGAGAGGTTTTCACAAATAAAATTGTCTTGATTGTCCCATAGTTCCTCTGGGAAGGTTTCACTAAGGAATGTTGACTTTTAAATTTGATTATCTTTTAGCACCTCAAATAAGGTTTCAATAGAAGATGTTGAGTTTAGAATTTGATTACCCCCTAACACTTTTGAAAAGGTTTCACTAGGGGATTATTCTTCTTCTACATGATTGTGGTCTTGGTCCCTTTGATATTATACAATTAATATGGAATCATATACGTCATTCAATAATGTGTGATTATGTCAATCCCAATAAACACTTGTGGGAGGTAGAATGTCAATATCATGGCTAGGATGGTTGGTGTTAATAGAAAGTGGAATGGTAATGGAAGGGTAAAAGGAAGCACAATCCTCATAGAAGATACTAAGAAAAATTGTGTTGATGCTAAAGTAGTCATCCTCAAAAATCATAGAAGGATCATAAACGTATTCAAATTAATCTACAAGGTCTGCATAATCAATGTTGTAACATCCATGAATGTGTCCTAATTCTAAAGCTGATTTTAACTTAAAGGACTCTGAATGTGATATTGAGATTGATATTGATTTTGCTTCTGATGCTAAATCTAATGTTGGTTCAAAAATAGAACCTATTTTAATGCTGATTCTTCTTTTGGTATGGAGTCAAATATGTTAAGTTAAATGTTTGGTATTGGATTAGTAATGGCATATGGTTTAAAAATAATCTCTTCATAAATAGGCTTAATTAAGGACTCCAAAAATACTAGCTTGTCAAAATGAGGCTTCTCAACAAAAGGGAAATGGTCAACAGGCAACTCCATAGAAGTTGGCTTGTCAAAATGAGGCTCTTCAATGATAGGGAAATGATAAAAGTGTGATTCAACACAAGTTAACTCATCAAAAATAGTTATTTCAATAAAAAAATCATGGATTGGTTGGTTGTTTAAGCCTTGGCTTACACTTGGTTGTAAAATCTTAGATTTGGACACATTTTATTCTTTAAATGAATGGTTTTTGGAGAGTTAATGATTAGCTCTATTGTGGCTCAAAGACTAGATTGGATTTTATAAATTTGGGTATGTTTTGAAATGGATTAATAAGGGCTCATGGTTCAATAATGGGCTCTTTAGAAATAGGTTCATCTAAGATGGGCTCAACAAAGACTCGACATGGGTCTAAGATGGTAATTGTAATATGTTTAGTTATAATTATGCAACCTTATTGAGATAATGAGCTACCATATTTATAAGAATAAGGGGAAGGGCTTATAATGCTAATCCTTTGGAATTTCAAAGCTTGGTTACTAATGTAGGCCAAAGGAGGAGGGCCTAGAATGGTAATCTTTGGGTGCTATGGAGCTTGGTTATTAATGTAGGCCAAAGGAGGAGGGCTTAGAATGATAATCCTTGGATGCTATAGAGCTTGGTTTATAACACAAGACAAAGAAGGAGGGTATGGAATGGTAATCCCTAGGTACTATAGAGCTTGTTTACTAATGCAAGCCAAAAGAGGAGGGCCTAAAATGGTAATCCTTGGGCACTGTGGAGCATGGTTCCTAATGTAGGCCAAAGGGGGAGGGAATGGAATAGTAATCCTTAGGCACTATAGTGTTTGATTACTAACATAGGATAAAGAATTGGAATGATAATCCTTGGGTGCTACAACTCTTGGTTACTAACATAGGCCAAAGGAGGAGAGCCTAGAATGGTAATCCTTGGGTACTATAGAGCTTGGTTGATAACATAGGCAAAAGGAGGACTACTAACTTAAGTAGGGGATTGGGTACCATTATCAAATAAGTTATCCCCAAAAGGGTGAACTTATTACTTTAATTGGCCCAAAGAAGGGCAATCTTGACATATGATAATTGACATGGTTTCATTTAGAAATTAGCCTAAAGAGGGTGGTCTTGGTCTATAAAAATGGTGTTAAAATTTGAAGAGGGTAAATTTGGTCTCATTAATTAGCATGGGGTTGGAAATTATCCCAAAGAGGGTGGTCTTGATCTATAAAAAAAGTGTTAAACTTTATTTTGGTTATGGACTGGACTTGGTCTAGGTCTAGGTCAGATTTGGCTTGATTGGCATGGTCTAAAAGGGGTAAAAAATGACCCTAATTAGATTAGAATGTAGGATAGAAAATAAACCCTGACTTGACATTATTTTTGAATTTGGTTGAAATACTTGATGTTTAGAAAAGCTCTGGATTTGAACATTGTCAATTTGGACATGGAAACAACTTAGTCTCAACAAAGTGAAATTAGTCTTGAAAATAAACATGGGATAGGAATATAAAAACAAAATTGATCGAGGTATGAAAAATAGGTCTTGACACAAACAAATTTGGGCTAGGCATTTTAAAAGAAATTCGATCAAGGCATGCAAAATATTTCTTGGCACATTACTTAGGCTAGGTAATTAAAAACAAACTCTCAAGTCCAAAATCATGATTTGAAACAAATAAAACATTTGGTCTCGAGGCAAAGGTATTTAAAAAATTAAACTAAAAATACATCTAAGTTACATAATCTAAGGACAGAAAGGTGAATCACTCAAGCCTAAGTTGTAGACAAGACTCAAGTGTAGACCAATTATTTTAGATCAAAACTTCAAAATATATATTATGAATAAGATTTTGAAAGACTTGTATTTTTAAATGAATAATGACATAGAATCAAATGAGAAACATAATCACGTATTTGGAACCAAAAGGTATGAATGGGTTTTGAACAAGGTAAGTGTTTTGGAATAAAATTGATAGTGTAATAATGTTCTTTTGAATAAGGGTACAAAAATGGTTTTTAAAATCTCAAGCTAAGTCAAAGTTTTGAGAGATTTTAGCAGCATAACACCTATTGGTTCAAAGTGGTGTTTAACATAGGTCTTGTTTTGAAGGTTTCAACTCATTTTGACCTTAGTACATAATTAATTTTAGACCCAAAAATACATACTAGTAAAATAAATAGAAAAAGAACCTAAGTTCATGTCTTACCCAAAAATTGACAAAATAGGTGTAGATTCTACCAAAGTTTCCACTGATATATCAATCTTGAAAGGAATTAAGTTTTAATATAAAAAGTAAAGAGTTCATGTAGTAGTGTATTTAATCCCCCCTCTATCTCCCAAGAATTGATATGTGGTAAGGAACTTGGAGTGATGAAGCACTTGACATTTGGAAGGATATTCCATGATAAAATGGGGTTTACTAAAATCTATAATTTTGTAAATGATTTAAATTGTCCCAAGTGTGGCTAACACAAGGTCACTTCACATAAATTGGATTCAAACTTGATAACTTATTATGTAAGGGTCTAGTCCTTTGAAAAATGACTTTAGCCATGTACTGCTTAGTGAAGTTTGATATTTAACATGAAATGATCTATGTTGTCATTATAATTATCAGGATAACTACTCATCCACTTTTCAATTCTAGTATCACATGCCCAATTTATATACCCCACCATGGAGTGGGGTTAGAATGGTGTTGGGAGATGAAACCCTAGGTTAACATTCCATTAAAGAACTTGTGAGGAGGATATGAACTCCCACCCACAAACTAATGCAAAAAAAGAAATAAATGAAAAAATGAAAGAAATTTAGGGTCATTTCTAGGTCACCCAAGTCAATCAAAGCTTGGGGAGAACATACGTGACTTTTATTACTTTCTAGATTCAACCAAACAAAACAAGAAACAAGGTGCTTTTGATCACCCAAGTTCCCTAAATGGGACAAGGGGAGAGCATATAAGCAAAGTTCATATTGTCAAAATTTTTTTTCTAAGAAATGGAAACTAGTTACCTTTGTAATAATGAATAAACAAAAATCAAAATCTTTTAGCGTTACTAATCTAAGGTTGTTATTCTTTTCAGAGCACTAAACAAAATGTGAAGTGAAATTTGGCCCTTTATGAAAACTTGAAAATGATGAAAGAAATGAAAGTTGTTTGTTCAAGTTTTAAAAACCAAAATTAAATGTGAAGATGGCCTTTTGGGATGAAAAATAATTTCTCCTAGATTGATAAAACTTGCAAAAAATTGTTGGAATTTTTAAATGTGGTCTTTGACAAGCGGAACCTATGATAAACAAGTTAGATTGGAAAATAAATTAGCATTCTTGTATATTATATTTTATGAAAAATACATGAAAAATGAAGGAAATATGAATACATAATTCTAAAATTCATGATGAAACATGTGGTTTTAATATACAAATTATTGAAAATGGAGTTTGGATGACCTTGAACAAGACTCCTAAATTTGGGCAATTTTCGTAAGTATGAAGTCACCATTTAATGGGTCATTGCCACCATTTTAATTATATGCAAATAATTTTAAAAGGATATAGACACTAATAAAGATGCCATTTTTTATTTACTAAGTCACCATTTATGTCAAAGTCACTATTTTATATCAAGTCATTATTTTCTATGAAGTCACTGAAAAGTAGATGAGAAGTCATCATTTCATGAAAAATAAATAATTGTGAAATAGAGGAAAAAATAGGGGAAGTCACCATTTAACAGGGTGAAATCACCGATTATCATCTAAATAAAATGATGAGAAATTAATTTATAAAACTAAAAAATTAAAGTTGTGAATGATATTTTAAAGTATTTTGAAGGTTTCATGTCATTCCTTTGGTCCATGTGGGGTGTGTGGTCCCACTAGGCATGCCATTATGTATCATTAGGAATTTGAAGAGCTAAATTTTCATTAGTTCCTCATTAATGAATAAAAAGTCAATTCAAATCAAATAATGAAATAAAAACTAAACCACTATTGCCTAAGTATTTGTTTGAGCTTAACATAATGAATAAAACTATGTTCCCTCCTTTGTCAAAACTAGTGTTCATTCGTTGGCATAGAATATGTTCTTGCTTGGATTATGGACAATAGAGACTTTTATCAATGCAATTTCCATTTTGGAAACACTTCTCTAAGACCACTTGAGGCTTGGATTGGCTTGGATTAGCATGTGAAGCTTTTTGAATTAATTTGGAATTATAACTTTGCTTGAGAGATTATTGAAGGCATTCTTACAGAATAACCTTACACACAAAAGCTTTTTGGAAGAGAGTGAGGGCACTTATATTTATAAATCTTAAAAATAATTCTAACCCTAGTTTAGATATGTTTATTTTTAACCCTTTTTGTGTCTAGATTAACTTTGGTCAAGTTTAGATTACCCCTAGGTTGGGTCAAAACAATTATGAAGGATTAACAACTCATAGAAGATATTTATGAGGCTTGACAACTCATAAAATATATTTATGAGGTGTGACTCATGTTTCCTATGAATTTTAAACATTTATAAAAGATATTATTAATTCCTTTGGATTTAAACTCATCTTTATTGAGTAATTCCTTGTTTATAAAATGTAATTCCCTAATTGAACTTGGAATTTTTACTTAAGCATCTAATTGAAGGTTGATTTTTAATTAATCCTACTTAGGTTTTTTAGCATTTAGGAATTGTTTGTGTTTTGTATTAATATTTTAAAAGGCCAATAATGTTAAATTTTTAGGTCATAATTTGACTAGACCCAAATGAGGATGTCTTGACATAATTATAGGCTGTTATATCCTTCGTGTGGATGAATTTGGGAAATCTAGTGACTTCTAGGCTTAAATTATGTCATTTACTAGAAATTGGTCTAATATCTTGTTTAGACATGAAAGTGGACAAAATAGAATGTCTACACATATTTATTTTCCTTTAAACTAGTAACTTCATTACTAAATTAAAGGTGGGGAAAATATAGACACTAAATCTAAATTATATAACACCTTAGTCTTGTATACTTGGAAAATACCTATCATGGCTATACCCATTGGTTCTTAGACCTTCCTAATATTGAAAGGATTACATAAACTATCTCTATATGCTAAATTTATTATCTATTTGTCTAAATAGTGTTATTATAATGACCTACACCTTCTATCATGCTCAGAGTGATGCAATGCTTTACATCTTCTATCTTTGCATGTTTGGGACGTGTGCTTATTTTCCAGCTTCTTGAAAACTTGCATCTGAGTTAGACACCTACATAATTTCAAGTGACCTATGCCATAAAGTCATTAAATTTTTAATTATAATGTGTCCCTATGTTCAGAATAAGGGATTTAATGTGAGATATTTCCTGATAGGATTTGTATATATGTGTGATCAATCCTCATTAATTCTTCACCTAGAAATTTAATACCTCTCACAAGACAACTTACCAAAAACATTCAATCAAGCACTAAAGTGAGTAAAACTTCCCTATTCTCTCATATTTCCATATTTTTATAGGGACATCACAAATAAAGGCCTAAATTACTAAAGGAGTAGCCCATGAGTCATATTTGTCAAGTTACAAGTTATGTCATTATTGTATTTGATTTATACATATTGCACCATTGTGCACATAAAAGCCAACACATTAAGTGGGAACTACATAATTCTAAAGACCTCTTCAAAGTATTAGATATATAATAAACACCCATTGACATAGGGTTCTTTGGGGTTATCTTGACATTGTGAGCCCACTAACCTAGTTTTTCCAAGGTCACTATGAAGATGAAGAGCTAAGGTTTTGATGATTTGACAAGTGTGACCATCAATGATATAGATCTAAATGATAAAAATTTAATATGATACATAACTTAAAATATTTTAGGTGGTCACATCCATATCTAATAGGTATTTTGTATTAAACACATGTGCCTAAGTTAGATAAAAGCATTAACGCAATTGTCAAAAGTCGATGTAAGTGTATGACGCCACAAAGGTCAAATTTATAGAATTTGATAGCTGATCTAGAATCTGGATATAATATATTTTGAGCCTATTCCACATTATATCTACATGCACATAATAAACTAAGTACTCTTGTTTCCCATTTATTACAATATCAATCACTAGTTGTATTTATTATTTTTAACATATCTTAGATTTTAAATTTATAATATTGTTTATCTAAGTTTATAATTAATTAGATTGATATAAATATATTTATCACCCTTGTGATTATTCATTTAATTATTCTTAACCCTATACTATATGTACCCATCTCAATTTAGGGTTAAGTATTTGGTGAACCTGACCTTTGAACATCATTTTTCAATAATTTTTATATATTAGATGCTTGTTGCATGCTTTATCCTATTTTTTAAATTTATTTATCTCCCTCGTCATGAATGACATTTATTGTTTTGATGAATATGATTATGAAACTCTCCAACTTTATATTAAGGAAGGGGTAAAAATTGATTACTCTTGTATTCTTCCAAGTGCCATATCTTTATCAAATATTTGAATGGTAGTAGCTACCATCCCTCTAATCAGGTCTATGCTCCCATAATTTCAAGAGATTAATTGATACATCTTAAATAATATATAAAAACTTTACCTTCTACTCCCAAATTGGTTACACATGGTAAACATGTTCCTTTATTTAACCATAATAGATTTCATCAAATCCATAAGGATATCATGGAGAGGATTTGAAAAATAGACCTAAGGGGGATATTCATTAAATAAAATTGATTAAAACACCTATAATTCCAACATTTCCAAATAATATCCCCCCTCTCAAGGGTGATTATTCTCTTTTACCTTGTTTTAACATTGACTTTTTTTAAAAGGTAAATCAAGACATCATAACATCTTTACCAAGTAACATTAAGGTGACAAGATGAGAGAATAATTATAAAATTAAAGTACCAAAGGCTCATAATGTTGTAAATAATGCACTCTTACATGTATTAAACAAGGTTTCTCAACCAAAAGATATTTATCTTTCGAGCATTCTTACCATACCAAAGGATGTGCCTTTATCAAAGCTCCCTCAAATTGCAATAGCCATATCATTACCAAAGGTTAATGAACCAAGTTATTCATATGTCCCAAGTTATTAAAATGATATACAAAGGGTACCATAATTCAAAGATCCAATACAATTACAAAAGTATCCTAATTTTAGTGATTCCAAATGTGCACTTATTCTTCATGAGGATGGTGATATTACTATGACTAGATTTAAAAGAGGTAGTGGATTAAAACCAATGATAATAACTTTATCAAGTACCAAAATTCCTAATTATTATCTCATGTATGTGATGAGCACTATTGGGATAATTAAAAAAGGGTTTATATACTTAAAATTCAAATAAATTTCCATAATACTAATGCAAATGTCACTTCACTCAACAATCAACCTCTTACACAATGTATACTTGAATATACTTATCCACTATGCTTTGAAATACCAGATTTACCAATATTTTGAAATGATAAAGATACATTTGAGCACATGATTAACCATGTGCATTATTTTGGGTAATGATCTAAAGATGACAAACTATTGCTGAAGATATTCCATATGAGCATTTTAGATGAGGCTCTCAATTGGTTCTATAGATTACCAAAAGGTTCTTTAACTATTTTTTCAAAATTGGAAGATGTATTTTTCATGTCTTTCAATATATACAAGGTGCCAAAATTTACATTATAATATTTTCACAATTTTAAATATCATGATGAGGAATCCATTAAAGATTGTGTTATTCGATTCAAAAGTACATCACATGAACTAGTGTTTAGACCTTTGGATTTGGAATTGAAATTCATATTTAGTAGAGGTCTTCTTTCCCCATTAAGGGAAATATAATTACATAAATAATATGAGTAATTCACCTATTTATATATGGATGTACGTAGGTATGCTTGATTCATAATTACTCATCTAAATGAGCTCAACATATCTTCTTCAAAATATAAAACTTTTATCTCACACACAAAAGCAGGAGATGAATTACCAAATGAACATTATCAAAAAAGATGTGGTGTTCCTAACCTTTATATGGGACCTTTACAAACTTTATTAATTTAAAACATGCATACTACACAAACTCTTCAAGTTGACCAAATAAAAAAGCATCCACACCACAAGAATTTAACAATAACATTATTCATGGGTGGTATTTATTTATGTCATAACCATATATATATACTATTAAATTGGAAAAATATTGTACTAAAAAAATGATTATCCCAACTTGGTTATCATGTCAAAGACTTATGTGATAAGGGAAAATGGAAATATTTTAAAGGTTTATTTGTCATTTTAATTTATTGTGGGCCTCATGTTGTCCTTACAAAAGTATGGGTCTTACCTCATACTTCATTACATTCATTTACATTGGGAATATTTTGGTTATATGAAATGGAGGCCAAAATAGATCAAAATAAACAAGGTATTTAATTTTCCCATAAGGGAAGATTGGTTTAAAATTATGATATTAATATTTTAAGGGCTTATATGGTAAAAAATGTATCTAATACTTATACATATATTACTTTAAAATATTAGGAAAATCAACATTAAAAGATAAGAATAATTATGCTAAAAGATTTCAAGCTAAGAATGAGGCTAAAACTATAAATGTAATATCACATCTGCTTGACTAGCTTATCCTTCCACCTTATATAAACCTTTTTAATTTACATGATTAACTAAGCCTCCCCAATAAGTGCTTAAATGGTTTATTGAGTGCAAAATTATATCTCTACATTCTCCATACCAGATACATATATCTATAGATTTACCTAAAGGATATTATTTAAATAAATATTGTGTCTACCATAGAACTTATAGACATTCTACCAATCAATGCTTTTCATTGAAACATAAGATAAAACATCTAATTAATAAAAATTTAATCCAATTTGAAGGCCATAATTCAAAATTGAATGAATCTGTTGCAACACTAAATCAATGATCAGAAATATTTAACAATCCTTTACCAAGTCAAGGTATTAATAAATAAGACAAGATTAACATGACTACATCTATAGAAGAATCTAAAATTTCTAATGAACATCTTATTGATAATATTATAGGTTTTATTACGAGTTCAAGAAAATAAACACCATATATTACATATCATGACCACAAGATTCAAAAATATTATTCAAATATTTATCCACTCTATGTACATGTGTTGTGTAGACACTAAATATGAATTATATAGCACCTCAGTCTTATATAATTGGTAATTACTTCTTATGGTTTTACCCTTCAATTCCCAAGACCTTCCTACTACTAAAAGACTCACATCCACTATCTCTTATGCCTATTACTTATCTCTTAGTCCAACCATATGTTATTCTAATGACTAGGCCTTATATGTTTCTAAATTTTTTATAAACCTAATTATTATCATATTCTACAAGTTTTGGACATGTACATATCTTCTAGCTTCCTGGACACCTTTATCCCATTTGGATGCTTACATCAACACTAGTGTCATGTGCCAAACTAAGTGCCTAATGACCTAAAGTCATAATATTTTTAAGTGAAACATATCCCTATGGTTAGTATAAGTGATTTAATGTGAGATATTTCCAAAAGGGATTGGTATCTATAAGATCAACCCTTATTCATTCTTTACCTAACATAATCCTAAAAACTCACAAGGTAACTTACCAAAAATACTCAATCAATCATTCAAGTGAGAAAATCCCCCATATTATTTCCTATTTCAATATTAGTCATAAGGAAAACCAATCTAAAGGTTTGAATTACTGAAGGAACACTCAATGAGCCATATATTCCAAGTTACAATTTATGTCACTCTATGTACTTATGTATCACACATTGCATCTCGATAAACATAAAAGCTAATATGTGGGGAAGAACTACATAATTTTGGAGCCCTCTTTAGAGTATTAGATATGTAGGTAGTGCCCATTTAGAGAGGGGTCCTTGGTCCTTATGGTAACTTGACACCATGTGCCCACTAACCCATTTTTCCCATAGTCACTCCAAGGGTGAAGATCTAGGGTTTTATCATTTGACAAAGAGTGACAACTTGTGCATGAGATCCGAACACACTAGAGTAAACATGATAGAAAACCCATAAGGATCCAAGTGGTCACACTCATATATAGTAAATATTATGTACTAGAAAATTACATCTAAGTTAGATAGTATCATCGAGATAACCATCCATATCCAACACAAGCATTGAAGGCCACATAGTATAATTTTATAAAATTTGATGGTTGATCTAGAATCTAGATTAAGTCTACTTCCAATCTATCCCATATCAAATTTGCATGCACATAGTAAACCAAATAAGTTATCTTATTTCTAATTTATCACAATGTCAATCAATAGTTTTACTTTCTATTTTTAACATTGATTGAGTTGATATAGATCTATTTATCACCCTTATGCTTATTAATTTTTGTATTCTTAACCATATACTATATTGATCCATCTCAGTTTTGGCTTAAATATTTAGTGAACCCAACTATTATGTATTTTCATGCAAAAACCTAAATTTTTCTTAAGGTCTCTTACTATTTTGATTGATTTAATATGTTTCAAATTCTAAAATTGTCATTTACATGCAATGGGAAATGTTAATAAAAAAATCATTTGATAAATAAGCATTAGTTACTCATCTTAATAACAAGGTATTGATTGATGAATTTATATATGTTACAAGAGATGAAACCAGTAAGCAAGATAAGGCTACGGATTCTTTACCTAGTGATGGTGAATCCTTGGGTTGCACTATGACTGATTCTATAATAATAACCCTCCCCATGGGCACATCACCACTTCATACTTCTAAAGGGGGCATGGGATATGTGTTCACACCTTTGTTCCCTGAAACTACTATTAATACATCTCACATGGGAAACATAGATACTTCAACCTAATTATCAGTTTTAATGCATATATCTACTCAAACAATGGGTAAGCCTATTTTGTTAACTTACCAAATTCCAAACTTAAAGACCAAGAGGTGAAATATCTTGTCTGAATTGTAAATATTTTTCAAACTAAGGTTACAAATATTGAACAAATTCTATGAAATCACGTCATGCTATTGATTCACAAGAGGTGTTACATAACCCTATTGCCCTAGAGATATATTTTCACCCATTTTTAACTAGTTTTGTTGCATCTAAGTACAGATTTTGTGATGGAAAAGGTGATCCTAAACAATATCTTTGATCTTTATATGTGGCATGCTTTGATTATGCCTCCACTAAATTGTTTCCAAGGAGCCGTAAGGACCATGATCTAAGGTGGTTTTATGATTTACCAATCTAATTGGTAATGTATTTAAACCTCTTGAATATCCATTTATAACACACTTATCTATAAACATTAAGGAAAAGATTTCCCATGCCCATAAAATAAGGAACAAATGAACCTATCAATGAATATGTCTTGAAGTATAAGACAATGTTGGATAACATGACCAATCTAACGGAAAATAAATAACTTCAAGACATATTCAAGAAAATTTTTCTTTCCCCATTACATGAGTTCATTATTTTCAAAATTTTTAAATCTTTTGATGACTTATGCCATATTATTCATGATTATGAAATGAAACTTGTATCATTGAAAAAACATAAGCTTTTAGAAAACACACCACATCAAATACCAAGTTTAATATCAAACCAAGTTATAAGGTAAAACCTAGATAACCTAAAAAGGAAACAAATACCATGGTTAATGTGTTGTCATAACAACCTAATCAGATTGTCATATCTAATGCATAAAGGAGACATTTTAAACACTTACCTCAGTCTCTAGCTTCATTACTTTCAAATATTTTGGAGTGTCACCTCATATCTCTCCCTTATCCTATAGAGGTTGATATGATTTAGTATCTACCTAAAGGATATGATGCCAAAAATTATTATGGATATCACCAAGGCCTTGGGAATTTAATGAACCAATGATTTACCTTAAAGCATATGATTTAGGACCTTATTGATGACCAAACAATTACATTTGATGATCCTCCAAAGGAATCATGTTCACAACCTAGTGATCACTAGAATTAGAAAATATTTAACAATCCTTTATAAGACCATTCTAGTAAGGAACCAAAAGTGCAAATGGAACATAATTCACATCCTTCTCCATCACATTAGAAACACCCATTAGATGGGATTATTGATACTTATACATGACATAAACCTCCTATGGTTTAGAGACCTATTAATTTTGATAAAAGTGAGATTGTGGATGATAACTCAAATCTTTATTCCTTATTCATTCAAGCATACCTTGATCACCAACCTATACACAATGTTATGAATGATAATTATGCAAGAGAGAACATTTTCACCACGCCGTATGTAATTGGGTTATATGCATAATTATTTACATCCTTTGAATAAATTAGTTAGAGCATTCAATGGGACCTTATAATAGGTTCTTGGTGGGAGATGACTATGAGCATCATTTAGATGGGATCATAGGATATATTTTTATTTTCAAATATTCAAAAAACACTATGATAATTAAAAAAATAAAAAAACCAAAAATATTTTCAGATTTTACATGTTCCATTAGCTCCTTGGCATCTATGTTGTTAGTTCCATGTTGGTCAATAACATATCATATTTATCTATATACATGTGTTTAATGAATATTTTGAGTGTGATATAGGCATACCTAGGCATATGATCTATGCACTTCTAAATGTCAAGCCTTACCTCTACTCATGTCCTTTGGAAATTGGGGTCATTAACTTATTTGATCATGATAAATCTAGGCTATATCATTCTATGATCAATTTACATTATCATGTTTGAGCTTATATACTTATACATGCATGTATCTATGCTTATATCCTCTGTAGTGTACTTGATATGCTATGCACTTACCATTTTATCTTAAACATATATCTAGGGACTAATATGACATGTTGATGCTAGTTGTTTATGTTTTATAATTTATATTTATGCACTTACATGAGTGTCTTGTCTTTCATTGTATTGATTGTTTGAGAATTTGAATATGCTCCATTGATTATGGCCCCCATGCCTATGTTTGATTATTGTGACATTTTCATATGTCATAGTTTATTATATGTTGACATTCAAATATGTCATTTCTTTCTTTATGGACATTTGAGTAAGTCATGTCACTTTAATTTTGCAACATTTGAACATGCCCTTTGTTTGATGTCTCCTTGGACCATTATATTTTGATTTTATTTTGAGTAATCTTATGTGTCTTTTTTATTGCTTGTTGATCTTGTAATGGTACTATATAGATGTTTCCATTATCCACATCATGCATCTTAGGACTTAATGTGATCACATACTATGTACCTCATTGCTACATCTACATAGACATGCTACCCTTATATATGACATGATACATTCATAGATTATAAAAATTATCTTATCCTTTTGAGGTTAGGTGATAATCAATTTTTACTTCCACTAACCTCAAAGTTGGGGCATATAAATAGAAGAATGTCATATAGGCATGGGTTCCACACTTTCACAATTTTAGATTTTAGTGGGGGCATACTAAAAATTGATGACTTTCACACTTATTTCATACTAAGTATTTTTAGATTACAACGGGGTAATATTAATGAAACATGTTCTCCATGATTATACCAATTTGAAATTTTTAGATTACAATGGGGGAATGTCATGGGAACATGACTTCCACACGAAAAATTTCAAAATTGGCCAAAATTACACAATTATATGATTCAGATACACACTTGTGGCAAAATTATATACATTGGTACCATTATTATACATGAGTTTAATATTGAGACATATGAGGTTAATATGTAATGTAAAATAATACCTTAAATTATAGAATCAATTCAGCTTTCATATTTTAAATACTTCTATAGATTTTAGCCTACACTAGGATGGACTTTTATGGACTATTATTGAGCCAATATACTCTAGTAGTTGGTTCAATTTTGGAAAGGTTGAGGTGATTACATCACTAAATATTACCATGTTTATATGATGGAACGATAAAATCATTTACCCACACTATATTTATAGTATGAGTTGATTTGAATCACTCATGCTCACTAGGTTATAAGTATAATTGGATTGCATGGCTTAACTAATCTCAAATATTAGGTGGAAACTCACATTTTTTCCAAGGTTATAGGAAAATAAATCTTAAATATTTATATATATTTTCACTTGTAGCTTATAATATTTGTAGACATCCCATTCTAGACAACTAGTTTCCAAACAAACTTCAAACTAATTTCTACCAAACATTACAAACTAAGCCTAGAAATCACTAAACATCCCGATTTCAACTAAAAACAAATCATCAATGCTCATAATCCTATTAAAGAATACATATTTTGGGTATTATATCATACGTAATAATAACCTCTCATCGATTCATCCTCAGTCACCTTGTGACCTAATAACTGGTAGTTTGGCCTATGGACCCATTAAGTGGGCCACTTGATCAATTCTTAAAAGAGATAAAATTATAATAAAAATGAATCAATTAGTCAAAATATATTAAATTATTATATAAACTATCCATTTGATATCAATGAATATCTAAAAATGTAAATTCCAAAATTCAAAATATCAAGCCTTTTCATCATTGCCTTTATGAGTTGTCAAGCTCTCCCAAAATATCTAATTTGAGATCCATGCCTAGTAATTGAAAATCATAATTAAATGACACATTTTAAATTAAATGGAGTTATCTTCAACTCACATATGGTTAGTTTTAACCCATTCCATGTTTAAGCTCAACCTTAACTCACCTTCGGTGAGAGTTAACTTTGGAGGCTATAAATAGAAGGCCATATCTATTGATCAATAAGATTTAATAGTGTAGTGTTATTATACAGGATTTTCACCATAATATATTTTGGTGTAATGTTATAATTCTTAAATATATGCAAATAAACCTTTCAAGTAGTGTTACCATGCGAAACTAATAATCCAACTACACAAACCAAGTTGTTAAGAAGAGGGGTAAAAGGAGTTTTATTGATAAAGACTTATTGATGCACAAAATGAACAAGCCACTTCAACAAGCCATTTTAGATCTCCAAAAAAGTTAAAAGAATGATTTATTTTCTATTTTAGTTATGTTTTCATTTGTATTATATTTACCTATGCTCTCCTTCGTGTCTAGGCTATAGATGTTAAGTGTTTAGTGCGCCATTTTGATTTTGTTTTATTAGACTAATATTATACTAACCTCCCCTCTATGTATTACTTATTCACATGATGGCATGCTAAATGGGACCCATACCCCAAAAATTTATTCCCAAGGCATTTTAGGACATCTTCCCAACAATTTTCATGTCAAAATCTAGACTTGATGACCAAAAAAGTGAAAATTAAAGTCTCACATATGCTCTACAAGAAATTACAAATTTGATCTATATAGTCTCATTTTTGCTCTCTAAAATTTAGATATTTTTTAATATCATGAATTTACAATCATGGTATTATATTAAATTCTATGATATTGCACTAATAGTCATGATATTGCCCCTAACCATCATAATTTGTTACTAACTATTTTATTTTATAAGAAAAATTGTTTTATTGTAATATTATGACTTTTTAGTCATGATATTGCCTTCACTTTTGTGATATTGCATTTAACTCTTGGATATTTCACTAAAATTTATGATTTTTCCTTTAACCATAACATTTTCCCACTAACTATGTTGTTTTGTAGGGAAAGTTGTGTTATTTCACCAAATTCTATGATTTTATCTTTATTTATGTGATATTGCTATAATAGTTGTGATTTTGTGCTAATAGTTGCAATTTTGAAGGTATAATCATGGTATTAATCTATGATTTTTTAGTTTTTCACTGTGTTTAATATTTTTAAAACTCAAGAGATAATTTTAAAAATTCATTTTCCCACTTACATTTTGCTTCTAAGCACAAAGACCCCCTAACATCTTTTGCAGGACCCAAAGGCAAAGAAAAGATATTTTCAAACACTCTAAGTTTCATAACTCACATTTAAATTTTGTTTTTTAAAATATGTTTACTTGAGTTATTTTCATTTTATATAATGTTTTAAAACTAATTCCAAGGGGATAAACTTCATGACATATTTCATTTAGTGTTATAAAAATGAACTCACACTTTAGTTAAATACTCATAAGAGTTTTCATTTTTATGCTTGTTGTTGAGTGTTTATTTTACAATATGAGTATTGTGTGTATGCCCTCCCCCATCCCCTTTAGGGAACTTGGTGATAAAAAATGTTCACTCTTTACATTTGTCACTTTTGTCCAAAAGCATGGAAGGAAAGTTGCTAAGGATCTCCCCAAAATTTGAGTGATTTGGGTTACCCCAAAATGACCCTAAAGTCTTTCCACTTTCTTTATTTTATGTATTTTGGCTTGGGGGTGGGAGTTCATTACCTCCCTATGGATTCTATAGGGAAGTGTTGACCCAATAATTCATCCCCTAGCATCACTTTAACCCTAATTAAATTTTAGGGGTATACAAATTGAGGTAAACTTATTATGATGTTTGTTTACATAGTTAATAAAGTTCCATTAGTAAGAGACTGCCTCAATATGTATGATTAACTCAAACACCACACTACATTAATAAATTGATGAATTTAGTGGTTGTGAAAAGGATAAAACATTTTCAAAATAAGTTAGTTAAAGTGGATCTAAATGACGTGTTGTGCCCTTGTGTTAACCACATATATGAGACCATTTATAAATGTGCAAACTTACCGTGTACATACTGTCAATACAAGGTGAGTAATGCAGGGTGAGTAGCCCAAAGCTCCATATCATCATACAAACTCTTGAGAGAAGAGGGGGCATAAAAACCTTATATTTCACATGCTTTTAATTTTTGGGTTAATAACTTTAATTCCTCTCAAGATAAAGTATATAGATGGAATTTGATAGTATGATGCCACCTTGTTATTTTTAGAATTTACAATGTTACACTTGGTGTTTTCATCATTTTTCCTTTTTACTTTACATGGTCTTGAGTAAAAAAATGTTTGTTTGTCATACCACATAAAAAACAAGTCATATTTGAACATAAATCCTTTGTTTTAAGAGGTGTTATGCCATCCATTTGACATCACACATTTTAATAAGTCATTTATCTAACTTTTGTGTGTGTCACTTGTTTGAAAGGGGTGTCATTACGCCACCCATTTCATTCCATGTCCTATGCCTTAGAGTTTTTGAAACAAATCATTTGCCACACTTATAGAGCATGATAACATCATTACACTGCTTGCATTATTTCAAAAAATTATTACCTTGTGTCTAATTACAATTCCAAATCATGTGTACCTTCTTGGTCTGTGTATAGTATAGTCATGTTGCTCATTCTTGTCTAGCTTTTTTCTATTTGAGAAGGCTAACCTTCTAAACTGAGTTAAAAATTAGCCTTGACATATTCAAATCCTAACACTGATTGGTTTATGCTAATGCCTCTTTTAATTTTATCTTAGAAATTTACCTTTCACTTTTGGTATGTGTAACTTAGATGAATTCCTTGTTCAATTTAAAAACTATTTTTGTACCTAAATTTTGGGAAGTGGTTTATCTTTCATATGCCTAAAGTTTAATATCTTTTGCCAAATGATCAAGTGTGTGTGTAAATTTGAATTTCTAGTTTTATTCAAAGTGTTTCAAATTTATTAGCTTAATCTCTTGAATTTTAGACTTAGTTTGTTTAAATATCTAGCTTTTGTGCCTTATTCTCAAAAGACCTAGCAAATTCCCTTTTGTGTGTTTTTAAGTCTAGCTTTTGTGCATTGTTCCTAAAAGTCCTAGTAAATTCTCATTTATTTTTAAACCTAGTTTTGTTTCAAGTCTAGCTCTTGTATCATGATTCCAAGAGTCCTAGCATCTTATTACTTTGTTTTAGACATAGTGATTTTGATCCTAGCTTTGTGCCTTATTTTCAAGGACCTATCAACCTTTTTCATCTTTAGATCTAGTTTAATATTATTTGAAACATATTTTACCTAAAGTTTGTCATTCAATTTTACCCATAAACTTGACCATTGTGTAAGACATTTGATGTTAGACCATTTTAGACCCAATTTATCATTGCCTATTTTGGAGAAATAACTCCATTCCTAAACCAAGTTAGACCAAGTTCAGACCATTTGTCCTTTAGACCTTGTTTTTAAGAGTTTTTAGAATTGTAGGCCTATCTACATGAAACATTAGTCATTGATTTAGATATGTCCCATTACACTCACAATGGAGCCATGTATAATCTAGGTTATGATAATGTGGTCATGAATGATGAATTTGTTCAAGACCCCTATGATGATTATGTGGTTTGTGAGATATATCCTTATCTTATTTACACTACTCAATCTGGGGAATAAAGTGAAGATCTATTAGCCCATTATTATGTTAACATGCCTTTATATTTAGATAAATACTAAGAGTAAACTACATAATATCTTGATAGTGTATCATCAGTTGTATAACAAGTTCAACAATAACTGTATTACATTACTATGCCCTCAAAATATGATCCTTATTTGTTTTATCATCACTTTATTAAAAATAAGGATGAGGTTTTAGTTAGACCCACAGAGGTAAGGGCCAAGTTTCTAGTAGATTTCCCCCATAAAAATTTACCTATTCTAGTTAGGGTGCCTCTAAACATACCTTATACCCAAACCATTGAACATGCCTCTACTAGCAATCCTCATACACTTGTGCTGATGTCATATTAAGACCCAAATATGCTTATCAAAGGAAAGGGCCTAATGGAGGACCAATTCATAAAAATTCAATAAGAATATCAAACCTATTTGAATATAACACTCAATTTTAATGCTATGACCATGAAAAATACTTTACTCATAGATCTATCTCCCTCAACATGAGTATTAATTAAATTGATAGGTCAAGATAATATGGGTATAGACCCATTTATGGAAAGAAATTTAGTCAGTGACATATATAATGTCCCATATATTGAAGATGTAACTAATTATTCTACATAGAACAATATGCCAAACATGGTGGATAATATTCAAATGTCTTCCAATCTAGGCCAAAGTGGTTTAAGTATACCAACAAATAGTCTGTAATAACAAGCACCTTTAGTTAACACCATAAGTGGTTCACAACAATAGGGGGAGGAAGTCCTACATCCTAACCATAAAAAAATACCTCTAATCTTAACCAATTATTTCTTTAAGCACATAACTAAAGGGATTAAGTAACCAAATGCCAACTAGTGCATTGTCTCAACAACAAATGATGATTGCTACCTCACCTCAATAGGTGATGACTAACATTACACAACAACATGCACAATTTAATCTACCATCACAATAGAGACAAAACATTATGCCACCTCAACAGGGGGCAAAAAATGTTCTACCTATATAAATGGTGACAATTATACCTCAACAGTCACTTAATAATATGTATTTACAATAAAAAACATTATCTAATCAACAACACATGTCTATTGGTCAAAGATAAATACCAAACACCTTACAAGAATCTAGTTCACAATAGGTATTTGCATAAGAAAGAAGGAACATTATCTAACAAGTACCAATTACGCAAAAAATGCCTTTTGTTTAACATGTGCCATAAATTTTGTTGGGTGAATATTCTATCACCAGAATACTGATGAGCAAAATAGGTCTAATCATCCACAATAAGGGAGATTGGTCAGCTCAATGTGTAGGTTTACTACATCAGAGGTGGACAAATCTCTCCTCTCATCAAGGGGAGCTTCCCTATTAAATATGTAGGAGCTATATACTATATATATATGCAGAAAATAATACTCAGGGGTAGGATACACCATTCATCACTCTTCTTTCAGAAGTGTTCTTGCAGGGGACAGTAGGAGTTCTTTCAGGTAGGATAAGTAACTGGTAACAGAGTACAGAGTAACCAACAATCTAAGATGTAGCACAAAATCTCTACCTTGATTGTCCAAGAGTGAAATATTAAGAATAATGGGGGCAAAAAAGTTGTCCCAAGGTCCTTTACATAGAAAGAAACTAAAAACACACACTGAAAACAATTATATCAGCACAAAGTCTAAAAGTAACTAGTTTCAAAACACCTTCCTTGTCACTTCCACTAGCTCTACTTGTTAAATCACATAAACAAGAATGCATTTAGGAAATAGACATAAGAACAATCTCCTAGAATGATACAAGCTATAATAGTATAAAGTCTAAAAGTAACTTGCTTTTTGATTCAAACAAAGAAATATGATGAACAATCTGAGATCAAAGTCTCAGTAATGCCTTTCAATTTGGGTAGAGTTTTGATTCTGGTAATCAAAAGATCTCCTTAAAACAATCAAAGAGATTACAATATATAGAAACCAAAAAAGACTTGGCACTTTATTTCGTCGGACAGCCCACACTGCAGTCAATGCCTTCAATGTACCATCAGTTCTATTTGGAGGGCCATGATAGGAATAGTGTCTTGCTTTAACTATGGCATGTCCATTCATTTAATATGTCTCCTCTTTAACATGAGTTGTCTGGTCCTTCCTTTGACGTCTGTGAAGATGCCCACTTTGTCTTTACTCCTAGGGGGACAAATAGGCAACGTCTTTAATGTTTAAGGGCTCAAATATCTATTTTGTTGACTATTCCACCTACTGGAATAACTTATACATAGATATTTCCCCCTTTGTCTCTTCTTGCTATGATTTAAGCCCTTGGGCTATCTTTTCCCCTTTTTGGTTTTGTCTTTTTCCCTCATTTGAGCTCTCAGGGCTATATCCTCAGCCTTATTAGTTCCATCAACTTCTCTCTCTTCATGGCTCTTCCCTTTAGCATTTTGGACTTTTAATGAATTTGGGCACACGCTCAAGCCTTCAAAGATAAAAAACTATTTCATTGCTACAAATTTGACATCTACGGACCTGTCGTCGCTTGAAAGCTAACAACTATTTTGCTGCCTAAATTTGACAACTGCAGGGACATTACCAGACATTTGGATCCCAATTGCTAGTTCACAATGCTCAAATTTGATGTCTATGAGCCCGTCACTTTCCTTGATAATTTCTTTGGCTTTCTTGTTTTATCCTTCTTGGAGGGGACCTGCCCTTCGAGGTCTTGAGAAATGGTTCGCTTTGGTCAATGAGAGCCCCCCATAAGGGTTCCTGCCCTTCAGGCGGTCTTCAGATGGACTTTGAGCTTATTTATTTGGTGAGCTTTATCCTTTAGGCTTTTCCTTTAGACAAAATTCTGAAGGAATTGTTCCTTTCCTTCATTCTTTCTTCCCACTGGGCCTTTATTTCTTTGACAGACTTTTGCTTTTCGTCAGGCTTATTTCCTTTGAACAAAAGTCTAAAGGAATTCCTTCAAACTTTTTGTTCAAAGGAATTATTCCTTTACAACTTTACTGCAAGAACTTTTCTGAAGGAATTCCCTTGCTCACTCGGCCTTTGAATCGGTCTACTTGCTCCCCACCTGCCCTCTGCAAGGGCTGTTTGAGCTCGAAAGTTGCCTTTTAGATTTTTTCAATAGTCCAGTTTGGTTTCCAAGTGCCCTCTGGAAGGGCACTTGTCCTTCAAGATATTGGAAGACTTTCCTTTGAAATTTTTGATAAAAAAAATGACTAAGTGTTGAACCTATTTCTTTCTTGTAGAGTCCATAGAAGCTAACCTGTAGAGTCTATAGATTTGAGTTTGTAAATCTGGGGGAGTCCATAGATGTGAGAAATCAACTTGTAGAGTCTATAATTTTGAGGCCTTGAGAGTCCATAGATTTGAGCCTGCCTATAGAGTCTATAGAATTTAAGCCTACAGAGTCCATAGATTTAAGCCTGCAGAGTCCATAGATTTGAGTTCGTAGATCTGGGGGAGTTTGTAGATGTGAGAAACCAACCTACAGAGTCCATAGTTTTGAGGCCTTGAGATTACATAGATTTGAGCTTGCCTACAGAGTATGTAGAATTTGAGTCCATATAAATGAACCTGCCTACAAAGTCTATAGAAACCAAGTCCATAGTTTTCCTTCTGTGAAGTCTATGTATTTAAGCCTATAGAGTTCATAGATTTAAGCCTGCAGAGAGGATTTTGGTCTGTTGAACCAAAATAGTTCATAGGTTGTCCCAAAAATGTCACTCATTTTTGGGGACAATAGCTGGCTCTAATTGGGGAACTTCTTTCAGTTGAAAACTTAGAACATCTGAGGGGATTAAAAACTAGAATCTCTAATGCCTTTGAATTATGCCATTGAGATATGGAGTCATGCTACCCAAAAAGAAAGGCTCCAAAAAATGAAAATGAACAACACAAAGTAGAAACAAAGACTATACAGATATACATATGTATAGGTGAACTTATCTGAGACTTAAAGAAATGAAGTGCTTTAAATGCTACCCATTGTGAGGCAGAGTAAAGAGCGTGCCATCTTGATATTTCAACAGGAAGATGTTCTCACCATTGAGCTGATGGATAATAAATGGGCCTCTCCAAAGAGAATCAAACTTTTCATGCATCCCCTTTGGTTCTCTTCTCTTGTCCCATATCAAGACTTGATCTCCAACCCAAAAATCACAGTTCTTTGCCTTCTAGTCAAAAAGCTTCTTCACCAAACTTTGGTGGGTAGAGATTCGGTCCACCACCATAGTTCTCTACTCATCCAGCTCAGTCAGGCACATGATACTCTTATCAAGGTGGCATTCATATGTCTGATCTTCAATTTCCTTTGACAATTTCAATGCTAGCAATTCCAAGGTGATATGTATCTCAGCATTGATACCATAAAGAAGTTGGAAAGAAGACATACCAATTTCTCTCTTTGGTGTAATTTTGTCTAACCATAGAGCATCAACCAGTGCTTTATGCCATGTCCTTTGGTTGTCATCCACCAACTTCTTGATGATAGTCACCAAGTTCTTATTGCTTGATTTAACTTGTCCATTCCCTTATGGAAAGTAATCAGAAGAGTGGGAGAGTGTAATCCCATAGTAAAAATAGAATTGAGTGATCTCTTGGGAAGTGAAACAAGCTACATTGTCAGTGATAATCTTGGTTGGGACCCCAAATCTAGAAATGATATTCTCCTTGAGGAAATTACAAACTACTTCTGAAGTAACATGCTTGGTTGGATTGCTTCCACCCACTTGGTGAAGTAATCTATTGTTGTGAGGACATAATCATGTCCAACACTTGAATATGGGTTTAAAGCTCTAATAAAATCAATTTCCCATTTCTAGAATGGCTCCTCTATGACCACTGGCTTGAGACACAGGGCAGCTAACTTGGGTCTCCCAACAAATTACTGACATAGTTCACATTTCCTAACACATTTGTATGCATCTTGAAAGAGAGTTGGCTAGTAATAACTGGCTCAAAATTTTTTATGGGCAATCACAAGAGCATAAAAATGTCCTCCATAAGCCAGATTGTGAAAGGATTTCAAAAATTGGTTTCGCTGCTCCTTGTCCATGCAGTGAAGGAACACTCCATCAAGGCTCCTCTTATACAGGCTGTTGTCCCAGAGGACAAAATTGATAACTTTCAGGTTGATAGTTTTCCTTTATTTATAAGATAGGTAAGCATGACATTCACCATAATTAAGGAAATGAGAAATACCTAAATACCACTATTTCATGGTGGAGACAAAGAGGATTGTTGGTGTGTCTTCTTCTCCTGCTTCTTCATGCTCTGTACCTTCTGGCTTGTTATTAGCAATTAATTGGCATAAGCTTTTTTCTTTTACCAGCTTTGTTGGCTTGATGGATAGATTGAACTCTTGGATATTTGCAACCCAATTGCCTCTTTTCATCCCAAACTCCTACTGAGTTAGTATGGATTTGACTATGGTAACATGAACCAGAGCAGTAACTCGTGAATTGAGGATGTAGAAATGGAAATGTTTCACTGCCTTGACCACCACAAAATCATGATTCTCCATGTTTGAATACTTTAGCTCATGAGATTTGAGAGGATAGCTCATGAAGGAAATGGGAGATTCCACACCTTCTTCATTCTGCTGAACCAGGATGGCTGAAAGTGTGTGTTCAGAAGCATAGCTATACATGAGGAAATCCTTCATATAATCTGGACAAAATAGAAATGGGGCATGGGCAATGATAGTCTTGATATCCTCAAATGCTGACTTGCCTTTTTTAGTCTAGTTGAAGGTGGCCTTTCCCTTCATCATGTTTATAATGTGCCTAGTCTTCTCAACAAACTCAGGGATGAACCTCTGTAAGAAATTCACCTTTTTAAAGAAAGAGTGAACAACAATCTTACTTGCAAGCAAGGTAAGATCTTGGATAGACTTGACTCTGTCTGAGTCAATCTTTATGCCTCCTTTGGACACAATGTGTCTAAGAAGTTTCCCCTCTATTACCCCAAAAATTGACTTCTTGGGGTTTAAGGAAATGCCATTTTAGCAGCAGCACTCCAGAACTTGTTGCAAATGGTGCACATGATCTGGGTGATGTTTAGAAAAGACGGTCAAATCATCAAGATAAAATACAATGAACTTACCCATCTCATCCTTGAAAGCAAGGTCCATTGCTCTTTAAAAGGTGGCACCAACATTTATCAAGCCAAAAGGCATCCTTCTATATGCAAATGTGCCCCAAGGTGTGGTGGAGGTAGTCTTATGCTGGTCTGCCTCACCAACTTCAAATTGATTGTATCCTAAGAAGTTGTCTAGCATTAATAATATCTCTGAACTAGTCACCCTCTAAAGCACTTGATCCATGATAGGCAAAGGATAGTTATCCTTCAAGGATGACTGATTTAAATTTCTAAAATCCACACAGCGGTGAATTTTGCCATTTTTCTTCCTTACAGGCACTATATTTGTAATCCATGTGGAATGATGGATTGGGAAGATTATCCTATCTTTTAGCATTTTTTGTATCTTAGACAAAATGGTACCTAATATCTTCACATTATACTACCTAGAATTTTGCCTATAAGGTGCTAAATCAACCTTGAAAGGAATGTCATGTCAAATTTCATCAGGCCTGAGTGACTTCAGGTCATCATAGGAGTAAGCAAAGACATCCATGTACTAGCTAAGCAAAGTAGTGAACTTGAACCTCTCCTTAGGAGTACAGCATTTCCCAATATTCACCATCTTGGGATCTTCCTTAGTACCTAGATTTACTTGATAAAACTCCTGAGAGGAGCTTGAATCCATTTTCTACTATTTGACGAATCTATCATGTTTGTCAAATAGTTTCTCAAGAGAAACTAGGCCTTTGGAAATTTTATTCCCTTTCAGCTATAAGAAATCTCCATCCATACTTGAACTTGATTCTGGAGTTGTTTTAAGATTTTGAGGTTCACTACCTTCAAAATGTAGCCATTCAAAGCTGTCCTTATGCTCCAAGAAGGCAATGATTTGGTTGTCATTGTTAAACACTTGCCAATGAATGGCATTATTAGGTACACTTGGTCCAAAGACTAGCTCAATAGTGTACTTGTCTCCTTTGAAGTCTAGGTGGGGGACCAAGAGAGTAGCTGAAACAGCTAGTATATCAGCTCGATCATTGAATTCTCTAGGAATGGTAGAGATGCTAAAAGCATCAAAGTTTTCAATTTGGTCCCAAACTAGATTATGGTAGTGGTGTAATCTCTCATTTTTGATTTGATACAAGTTTTTCACCTGGCAAACCACCAGTTTAGTATCTCCTTTAGCATGAAAGAGCTTGATGCCCTTGTCTTGAGTAGACCTCAATCCAAGTAAGAGGGTTTCATACTCAGTTGTGTTGTTGGTATTGCTTAATTTTAACTTGTAAGATGAAGGAAAAATATCTCCTTGAGGAGATATCAGCACAACTCTGGCTCTTAAACCAGTGGAAGAGTAGCTGCCATCAAATTTAAGAATCCATACCTCATTTGATATTGATTTTTCTTTGGATTCTTTTTCATTTAGAGGTGGAGATCCTTCCACATTGGTATTCCACTCCACCCATTCTTTTGCTATTCCAGCTAAATGAATTTACAGGTTGTCACCTGTAGGAGCTTCATCAGATAGCTCATGAACTTCATTTATGGATAGAAATTAGTTACCCATACCTGAAGACTCAAACAAAATTTGAGCTTCAAGTGCTGAGGTCTGGGTAACCACATATTTTGCTTCCTTCTCAAGGTGCAACCTCTTCATAACACCTTTGACTAGAATCCTCACCTCAGATAAGTCCATGCTCAATTCACCACCAATATCCATATAGAAATTATGACTAAGAAGGATGCCATATGATGTTGGGACATCAGCTACCAAGATAGTCATCTTGATTCTTTTGTCTGGGAATGCTACAAACACAAATTAGGCATCCTTAGTTTGTCCCAGTAGAGGTACTTTCTTGTTCTCTATGGAGAATCATCTACCAAAAATCTTGGTCAGTGTGAGGCCAAGGGATTTAGCCACTTTGGCAAGCATGACATTATCTGAAGCTCTAGAATAAATGATGCAATTATTTAGCTAATGTCCATTTATTAGCAATGAGACATAGATAGGTTCAGTCTTACTAGGAGCAGTAGGGGGAGTAATGATAAGGTTTTTCTTGGTGGGTGCATTCTTGGGGGAATCATGATTCACCTTGGGAATTGCTTGTCCTATAGGGGAATTTTGGTTTTTCACACACTGAACCAATTTATCTAATTACTCAGGATGGGACTACAAAAATTCAAATTTAGACATTTGAATTTTGGTTTTCTTTATATGGTCAATTTGTCAAATGCCTATAATGAGCCAGGAGCAGAGGATGGGAATTCATCCTTTTGATTTTTGGAAGGGGGAGGACTAGACTGTGAATTTGAAGTAGAAGGTGCAGGGGTATTTGAGGTACTTATATTTTTTGTAATCACTGGGTCCTTTGGCTGGAAAGGAAGAGTGGACCCCTGCTTAGCAATTGAGACTGCTGGTTGAGGTCACTCCTCTACTTTCTCCTTATCAACTAATTGAGCTGATTAATTCTTAGACAGGGTGAATACATCATATGATCCCTCAGCTATATTGCCTTCACTTCTAGGTTCATCCTGGTAGTTCAGGAAACCAATGTTGAAGTCACCAACTAATTATTATTCATCTTTAGTGAAGAGATTAGCATCATCTTTAGGATTTAACTTAGACTACAATGAGAAATCTGATTCAGCTTCAAGATATCCAACCACTGAGTTGGTTGGAGGTACTTTGAGGGAGAGGTTCCTCTATGGAGGAGGAAGGCAATTTAGCTATCCTTGATTCCTAATAACATCATCTTGGTATGCTTGATTCTAAAATTTCCTCCTTGGTGTATCTCTGTATGTAGGAGCGGATGACATCCTTTGCACCATTTGCTTTTTGAGAGCTAGAACTTTATTTTCTAGCTTTTACACCATTGGATTAGTGGTGGCTGTAGGTGAGTATTCAAAATATGAAGAGGGTTTAACTCTATTTGGGTCTCTCCTTATCTTTATATATAAGATAAAGTCATTTTATACCTCAGTATCCAAGTCTTGAGTAGTAGCAAGGTCTATATGTCTAGCCCATCTCAACAAAAAACTCACTTCAGGCAGCTGTGAATTGATGAAGAAACACTTGAGATTCTGAGGTGTTGGTTGGGTGATCATGGGAATCTTATGCCTTAGCTTGTCGAACCTGGAAATGATGTCCCTCATAGGTTCATGGGGTTCCTTCTTCATTTGTGTGAGCTAGGCCAGCAAGGCATGCACATTTTTTGCAGGTTTGAACCTGACTTCAAATTTGGTTTTAAGTGTATCCTAATCAGTTACTGATCTACCTTATGGATGATAGAACCAGTCTACAGTAGCACCTTGTAGTGTTTCCATGAAAATCCTAACTTCCATGTCCTTAAATTCTACTCTTATTACACCACAGGCTATGCTAAAGGCTGTAATGTGTTCATCAGAGTGAACTCTCCCATCCCCAAAGAATTTGGGGAAATTCTTTCTTGAGTTACATGGAAGTTCATGTAGGGGTGGAGTCAAATTGAGTGGGCCAAATGAGTTACCCCAAGGGCCTTGAGCCGTGATTTGATTTTTTTAAAAGTGGGATAAAAAATCTAGGTGGAGTATGTATGGGCAAAGCTCTGCTAACAATAGAAAAGGAAGCTTTGCCTTGTGTTGGTGACCTGGTAGGAGTAGGAAAAAGACTCCTAGTTTATTGAAGGTGAGATTGTGGAGGAAACAAATCAAAATTACTTTGCTACACCAACTCAAAATTAGGGTCAACAACACCTTGAGATTTTTGGCTTCTGGTATAACATGGAGTTGTTAGATTGTAGAACAAAAATGGAAAAGAGTAAGGTTTGCTTCAGCTTGAAGCTTGAGACTTCAAACTACGTGATTTTCCCCAACAAAGTTGCCAAAAAGACCATTGGGTGAATATTCTATCATCAGCGTACTGATGAGCAAAATAGGTCTGATCATCCATAGAAAGGGAGATTAGTTAGCCCAGTGTGCAGGTTTACTACATCAGAGGTGGACAAATCTCTCCTCTCATCAAGGGGAGGTTCCTTATTAAATATGCAAGAGAAATATACTATATATATGTAGAAAATAACTCTCAAGGGTAGGATACACCAGCCATCCCTCTTATTTCAAAGATGATGTTCACAAGCAAAGGAAAAAATCTTGGTGAAAACACTGAAGGCACTTCTCTTCTTTCAAAAGTGTTCTTGCAGGGGACAACATGAGTTCTTTTAGGTAGGATAAGTAACTGGTAATAGAGTATAGAGTAACCAACAATCTAAGATGTAGCACAAAGTTTCCACCTTGACTGCCCAAGAGTGAAATACAAAGAACAATGGGGGCACAAAGTCATCCCAAGGTCCTTTACACAAAAATAAACTAAAAACACACACTAAAAACAATTATGTCATCACAAACTCTGAAAGTAACTAGTTTTAGGACACCTTCCTTGTCACTTCCACTAGCTCTACTTGTTAAATTGCATAAATAAGAATACATTTAGGAAATAAACATAAGAACAATCTCTTAGAATGATATAATTTATAACAACACAAAGTCTAAAAGTAACTTGCTTTCTGATTCAAAAAAAGAAATATGATGAACAATCTGAGCTCAAAGTCTCAGTAATGCCTTTCAATTTGGGTAGAGTTTTGATTCTATTGATTAGAAGATATCCTTCAAACAATCAAAGAGATTACAATATATAGCAGCCAAGAAAGACTTGGCTCTTTGTTTCATGGGATGGCCCATGCTACAGTTAATGCCTTCAATGTGCCCTCAATTTTGTCTGGAGGGCCATGTTAGGAATAGTGTCTTGCTTTAACTATGGTGTTTCCATTCATTTAATATGTCTCCTCTTTAACGTGAGTTGTCTGGTCATTCTTCTAACATTTATGTAGCTGCGCACTTTGTCTTTACTCCCACAGGGACAAACAGGCAGTGTCTTTAATGTTTAAGGGCTCAAATATCTATTTTGCAGACTATTCCACCTACTGGAATAACTTCTACATAGATATTTCCCCCTTTGTCTCTTCTTTCTATGATTTGAGCCCTCGGGCTATCTTTTCCCCTTTTTGGTTTTGTCTTTTTCCCTCATTTGAGCTCTCAAGGCTATATCCTCAGCCTTAATAGTTCCATCAGCTTCTCTCTCTTCGCAGCTCTTACCTTTTGTATTTTGGCCTTTTAACGCATTTGGGCTTGCACTCAAGCCTTCAAAGATCAATGGATATTTCATTACCATGAATTTGATGTCTGCAGGCCGATCATCACTTGAAAGCCAATGGCTAGTTCGCTGACCTAAATTTGATGGCTATGGGGATGTCATCGAACATCTAGATCCCAACGGCTAGTTCACGATGCTCAACTTTAATGTCTGTTGGCCCGTCACTTTCCTTGACAATTTCTTTGAATTTCTGGTTTTGTCCTTCCCAAAGGGGACTTGCCCTTTGGGGTCTTTAGAAATGGTTCACTTTGGTTAGTGAGACCCCCCCGCAAGGGTTCTTGCCCTTCAGGTGGTCTTCAGATGGCCTTCGAGCTTCTTTCTTTGGTGGGTTTTATCCTTCAAGATTTTCCTTTGGACGAATGTCTGAAGGAATTGTTCCTTTCCTTCCTTCGTTCTTTCTTCCCACTGGGCCTTTATTTCTTCGATGGAATTTTTCTTTCTGCTAGGCTTATTTCCTTCAGACAAAAGTCCAAAGGAATTCCTTTGGACTTTTTGTCCGAAGGAATTGTTCCTTTACAACTTTGCCATGGGAACTTTTCTAAAGGAATTTGCTTGCTCGCTCGGCCTTTGAATCGGTTCACTTGCTCCCCTCTTGCCTTCTAAAAGGGATGTTTGAGCTCCAAAGTCACCTTTCAGATTTTTGCAACGGTCCACTTTGGTTTCCAAGTGCCCTCCACAAGGGCACTTGTCCTTCGAGCTCTTGGAAGAATTTCTTTGAGCTTATCGATCAAAAAAATGACTAAGTGTTGAACCTGTTTCTATCACTAATTCGCTTTCTACATTCAAAAGATGAATAAATAAACTAAAGAAATGGACAAAGGCTAGAAGTACCTGGATAAAGATTGCGCACCGTAATCCAGATGTTTGTGGGCACCCCTCTTTGGCTGTGGAGGAATGACACCTGCAAGGAAAAAGAAACTTGGACAAGAAGATGTTAGATGGATAGGCAGAGGGTTGCCAAGCGAGAGCTTGTTCCCGAAAGTGTAAAGACTTCCTCAAGGGAGGTTAACCCACTGATAACAGACAGATAAAAGACTAAGGAAATACAGGATGCTAGAATATAGGAGTGATAAACAAATTAGAAATGAAAGAAAAGATCAATGGTTACCTGAAAAGAGTTGTCGGGCTGATGACAGTCGCCGAGGTCGGTAATGTTGCCGTCGTCAGTTGCCTGGTTTGCCGACTTCGGTTATCCTCCCGACATCGGTCGGGGAAGTAACTGGCGTTGGTCGGGGCAGTGGCCTGTAGTCGGGTCTGGTCGGGTTTCTGGACTGTGGACAGGTCTAGTTTGTGAACAGGGTCGAGGCAGAGTTCAGGGGTGAATTTGAATGGACTGTGGAATGGTCTGGTTTTGATCAGATGCCCTGTATAGGGTCTTTGTTGGCAGGAGGGATGAGGGAGTTATCTAAGATTATACTGAAAGGATGACAGGTGAAAGGGAGATGGACAGAGGGCAGGGCCTGAGAAGGCTTTTCAGCCTCTCAGGGAGTAAGACGGAAGGAGTGGGAGACAGCAGATGCCAAGCAACTAAACACTAAAGAAAAGAAAAGAAAAGAAATAACAGACTGTGATTACCTTTTTAGATTGCTGAATGAAGAGTGGAAGAGCTGTTATTGAGACCACAGAAGACTAAATCTCTACTCAAGAATCCCTGCACCTGTTTCTGCTATTGCACGAGGTCCAGAGAGAGAAGAAACAAATGCCAAAACGCCAAGAGAAATCTATTTGCGAGCTCAAGGGGCCGGGGGAGTGGAATGGATGCAGAAGGGAGTCTTGAAGGCTGCCGACACCAGCATTATCACTGACGTCGGCCGAATAGTCGCTGACGTCAGTGGTGGCAGAATGGGGACAGAGACTAAAAATAACCTCTGCGCATTCTTGCACGCCGCCGGGTGAGGGATTGTGGGAAGAACGGTCATGAGAATGCTTAAATGGGCGCGGGAGGAAGATAATGAGAAGATTTGGCATAATAAAGGCTAAGAAGAAGGTGGAGGGATTCAAGGGAGGATCCAAGGTAGCAAGGGTGAGGTGGAAAGGGGGCCACTTAATTAAAATATTTAAGTTATTTTAATCAAATGAGTGGAGGGGACTAAGGCCAAGGGTTAGGATATGGGTTTGAGGTGGACAAGGGGGGAGAACCAAGGTGCAGAAACATTTGCGGTGTCTACATTTTCCCCTTTTTGTCTTGTTGGTTGTTCTTGATGAACTGCAAGACAAAAATAGGAGTTAGTTGCCCCAGGAAAAGGATGAGGTGTTCCCTCCTCAAAGCGATAGTCAAGAGAAGGGAACTAGAGATCGAGTGTCGATTTGACAGAGAGATGGATAGAAGAGTGTGAGCAAAAATGTTGCAATAGTCGTGATTGCACGTATACCACTTCACGGGATGATTGGGTCAAATTGTCGCATGTCGAGGGTCAAGGAGTGCCAAAATTGAAGGAACTGGGCCCCAGCATTTAGTCGTCTGCTGATCGGGTTACTCAATCTAAGCTGAAGCTCCAAATGGTCATCGTGTTCCAGGTATCCCAGGCTCAGGAAGTGCTCCTAGAAACACGAAAAAGCCACAAGTAGTAGGGATCAACTGGCTTGCGATCCTATACTTGCGAAGGTCAAAAATAGTCTGCAGACAATTCTGCTAACCAGCCGTGAGGTAGCACACATGCAAAAACAACCAAGGCAACATTGGCTTGGAAGTAGTCGAAGGTCAAAGGAGATACGCATGATCTCTAATGGTCATTGGTCAAGGGGATGGATGGACGAAAGGATGTGGCCGAGCTAACCTCAAAAAACGTCATGTGATCTGAGTGCTGCCTACATAGCCCTTGTGTGAAGGGCCTCAGGCCAATGTAGTTCTCCCTAAAAGGGAGGAATGGTCAAAGAAAATGATTGGTCTTGGTCAAAGTTGATGGAGTTGAGCGTGATCAAAGTCACAGAAGAGAAGGTTTGTCCATCAAAGAGATGAACAAATGGGGGTGGTCGAGCTAACCTCAGAGGATGTGTTATCTGAGTGCTGCCTACATAGCCCTGGTCATAGGGCCTCAGACCAATGTAGTTCGGATGAATTGAGAAGATTGGTCGATGATTGGATGTGGTCAAGTGTCGAAATGATGAGGGGAAGATGAGGATAAGATGATGCTACAGATGGTGTATTCTGTAGAATTGGTCAAGAGTCTTTCATCCCTAGCAAGTTTCCATAGTCGTGATGGACGTATGCTAAAAATGAATGGAGGTCTATTTATGCTTCAGCAAGTATTGGTTTATGCTTAACATAAATTGGGTCTGGTCGATAGTTTCCATGTGTATTGGTGTCCATAGAAACTATGTGAAATGGACGAGGATGATGTCTGATGCCATGAGGATGAAAAATAGCTCGGTTTGAGTCAACAATTGATGTGGCCAAAGTGTAGAGAAGAAGTGAAAGGCGAATCGCTCTTTCATTGACAAGGACCAGAAAGGGAGCATAGATAGGGGTTATTAGAACAAAAGCCCCGTGTATGCGTTACGTCGTTGACCAGTGTTGTGTTAGAGCGGTAATCGAATCACTTTGACATTAAAGTGAGCTCGAAGTCCCTTGAGCAGGTAATAGTAGGAGGATAGGGTAACCCAGTTTAAGAGTAGGAAGAACCTTGCCCCTTTTTATAGGAGACCCTGAGACAACTACAAGTCAAGTCCATGACTCATTTTTTTTTTTTTTTTGCGCAGACTGATCGATGCGGGAAGTCTACAGAGAGATGTCATTTTGATTTATGGTCATGTTGCGAAGCTGATCAATGCGGGAAGCTTCTAAGAAAGGTTGCTGTTTGTAGCAAGATTTAGTCATAGCCATCCTTCGAGGGAGTGGTCTATATTTTTTCCTGATATAATGTTTGAATAGCTGTCCTTCGAGGGATCAGTCTATTAGCTACAACAATGATAGTACAACTATCCTTCGAGGGAGCAGTCTATCTTTTTGATTTGATTTTGTGACCTTGGATTTGTTTTGACATCTTGATTTTTTGATTTTGAGTCACGGACAAGACTGTAGAAGTTCAAGGACTCCCTTTTATTAGGACAAAGCATCCATGCATCATAAAAGGGTTATAGAGGACTTGTTAAAGGGAAATAAGGTTGAAAGGAATGAGGATTAAGAGGATGAGGATTGCTCAAGGGACGAGCCCAAGTTAAGTGTCAAGTAGGTGAGTACTCGACTAACAGAAGAATGGTCAAAGATGCAACGCATTAAGAGGCTCAGGTTCTGGCCGTCCGTCGAGGGAGGACAGACGATAAGTCCCTGACCCATACTTGTGCGTGATGATAAAAGGTCCAAGCCAATTGGGGGCGAATTTGCCTCATTTACTTCGCTCCATATTGGTCACGTGCTGATTCTCTTTGAGGACGAGGTCTCCGATGTTGAAATCTCGTTCTCGCAGATTTTTGTCGTAGGCTCACTTTATGCGACTTTGGTAGACATGCAGATGATTGAGGGCTGCGAGACGGCGCTCGTCGAGTAACTCAAGTTGAGCTAAGCGATCTTGACAAAAGTCATCGTTGGAAAGAATGTCATGCAGGGAGATGCGAAGAGATGGGATTTGTACTTCGAGAGGTAAGACAGCCTCTATTCCATACACGAGGGAGAAAGGGGTAACACCCGTAGAGGTTCAGATGCTAGTGCGGTAGGCCCACAAAGCGAAGGGAATATGAATGTGCCAATCCCTTCCTGTGTCATTGACCACCTTCATGAGAATTTTAGTCAAAATTTTGTTGGAAGCCTCAGCCTGCCCATTTGCTTGTGGGTAGTAAGGTGAAGAAAAGCTGAGTTTGATGCCAAATGAGTCGCATAGTTTTTGGACAGTCTTGTTTTTGAAGGACTTGCCGTTGTCGATGATGATTTTATGAGGGACACCGAAACGACAGATGATGTGGCTACTGATGAAGTTGACAATTTTGTCAGCTTTCATGGAGACAAGAGGAATGGCTTCCACCCACTTGATGAAATACTCAGTGGCAGTGATGATGGACTGATGACGAAGAGATGAGTGAGGGTTAATCTCACCGATGAGATCTAAGCCCCACTGAGAGAAAGGCCATAAATCCTGAGCAACTTGTAAGGCGTGGCTGGGGAGATGAAGTAGGTTAGACTGTTGCTGACACTTGATGTAGCGCTGAACATAGTCGCTACAGTCTTGATGAAGGGTGGGCCAATAATAACCCAGGCGAAGGATGCGCTTGGCAACCGAGTTTCCACTGAAGTGTCCACCACAAATCCCGTCGTGGACTTGTTTTATGGCTTGAGGAGCTTCAGTGGAGGTGAGATAGTGAAGAAGGAGGCCGTCAAAGCCTCGCTTATAGAGAAGACCCCCTAGCATGGTATAGCGAGCTGTGCGCTTGATGAAGGCTCGCCGCGCATTGCTAGAGAGGTTGGGAGGAGTGACAGAAAGAGACAAGTAGTCTACAAGTTGCTTATACCAGTCATCTTGTGGGCTAGAATTGATAGTGTTGATATGGTTGATGTGAGGGGAGATGTATGAAGGCAAGGGTACACAATGCACCGTGACAAAAAGTCGAGATGACGATGATGAAGATGGGATATGCGAAGCAAGAGAAGCCATGGTGTCAGCAAACTTGTTCGTAGAGCGTGGAACAGTCTGCAAGAGATAATGGTCGAAAGATGCCAAAAGAAGGTCAGCACGATTTTTATACCTCTGCAAAACTTTGTTTTTACAGAGATATGAACCGTTAACTTGATTAACGACGAGCTGCGAGTCACCGAAGATGTTGATAGACTTGATGTGGAGGGAAAAGACAGTCTGAAGTCCCAAAATTAAGGCCTCGTATTCGGCCATATTATTGGTACAATCAAAGTCAAGCTTGAAAGATAGAGGCATGGGCTCCCCTTCGAGTGGGATGAGGATGACCCCCGCACCCCCACCGAGTTGACATTTGGAGCCGTCAAAGAACATGGTCATTTGGTAGACGGTGTCATCGGTGGAAAGTGTGGCGATAGATTCGTCAGGGAACTCACAGTGTGAAGGTTGGTTGTCGAGAAGAGGGGCATCTGCCAGTTGGTCAGCGATGGTTTGCCCCTTGATAGATTTTTGCTGGATGAATTCGAGGTCAAACTCAGCGAGCAGCATGAGCCACTGAGCCATACGTTGATTCTGATATGGCTTGGAGTGCATATACTTGAGAGGGTCGGTGTGAGTGACGACAAAGGTTTTGTGGGTGAGGAGATAGTGGCAGAGCTTGGTAGCAAAAAAGACTAATGCCAAACAGAGTTTCTCGGTATGAGTATACCGAGTTTCATAGTCGACTAGTGTTCGGCGGATGTAGTAAACCGCTTGCTCACGATGATGCTCGTCTCGGTGCGCGATCATGGCACCTAACGAATGGTTGGTGGCAGAGATATAAAGGTAGAAGGGTTGGTCATCTTTAGGTGGAACAAGGACTGGTGGAGAGACCAGATAGCTTTTGAGGGATTCAAAAGCCTCTTGACAGTCTTCATCCCATTTAAAGGAGACGTCCTTCTTAAGGAGATGATGAAAAGGTTGGCAGCGGTCTGAAAGCTGTGAGATGAAACGGTGGATGGACTGGAGCTTCCCTTATAGACTGTGAAGCTGCTTGAGATTGGTCGGGGGTGGCATTTCGAGAATAGCGTGGATCTTGGTGGGATCTATCGCGATGCCATGGAAGGAAACGATGAAGCCGAGAAGCTTGCCAGAGAGGACCCCAAAGACACATTTCTTGGGGTTAAGGCAGACATTATATTGAAGAAGGCGAGAGAAGATGATTTTGAGAATGGTCAAGTGGTCATGGCGAAGTTTGGACTTGCCAAGAAGGTCGTCCACATAGTCCTCCATGATTCTGTGGAGGAGATCGTGGAAAATGTAGGTCATGGCGCGCTGATATGTGGCACCAGCATTTTTCAAGACGAAAGGCATGACTCGATAGCAAAAAGTCCCCCATGGAGTGATAAAGGTAGTCTTGTGCTGATCTTCCGGTGCGATCAGGATTTGATTGTATCCTAAAAAACCGTCCATGAGAGATAGCATCTCATGGCCGGCCATGAGATCAACAAGCTGGTCAATGTTAAGAAGAGGAAAGTCGTCTTTGGGACAGGCTAGGTTAAGGTCGTGATAGTCCATGCAGATCCTAATCCCCCCAGTTGCTTTAGTAACTGGGATGATGTTAGAGACCCACTGTGGATAATCGATGGGCTGGATGAAGGAGACAAAAAGAAGGTGCTGAAGCTCCTCTTTGACAAGGAGCGCAATGCGAGGATGCATCTTTCGAAGCTTTTGCCTAACAGGCTTAGCCTCTAGTTTGGTGACAATGTTATGGGTAGCAATGGTGGGGTCGATGCCAGGCATGTCGCTGTAAGTCCAGGCAAAGGCCTTGCTATGGTCGAAAAGAAACTGGGTATAGTCAAGCTGCTCCTGAGTGTCTAAAGATTGGCCAATCCTTAAGACGTGAGGAACATCGGAAGAAGGGAGGTTGATGTCAATGGTTGATTCATTTAACATAACCTGGGTCTCGGAAGGGAGGGAACACTGGATGAAAGAGTCATCGGCACCCATGTAGGAAAGGATGGCGTCATCGTCAATGCAGTGGACAGTGTGAATGGTTGCTGACTCATCCTCTATCATGTTAGAAAAGATGAGAGGGAGAGACCTGGACACCCCATTGAGCTGATAGGTCAGGGGTTCCAGGCGGATGGTGTTTATGGAAAAAAAAAACTAGGAGGGATGGAAACCACCGACTCCGTAGGTGATGAAGGAGAGATGGGTGAGTTTGGAGGAGATTGGTCAATGGTTGGCTCGGGACAAAGGTTGGAAGGAGCCTGAGTGGGGTCATGATATCCCAGGCCATACCGTTTCTTGGCATCATCATCATTGAGCGGCTCGATAGGCTGATGGGAGCCCTGCTCATAGTGTCCGAAACCAAAACCCTTCCACGCACACCTGTAAAGGTAAGTGTGTGCAAAGGCGGGGTTGCCAAGAAATGAGAAATTTGATGTGAAAGGTCGGGGTGAAGATAGGGAATTGCCATTGGTAGGAGCTTGATTGAGCCCCCCATAGACAAAGTTGGTTTGGAGGTGAGGAGGACCATAAGGTACGACCATCCCGATCCGTGGGTCGTAATTGGGACTGAGATGAAGGCGTCCATAATCTTGCAGAGTTTGGAACATGTCTAAGGTCAACAAGCGATATTCCCCAAGTGATAGTCGTTGGAAGATGTCTTCCATGGGGTCTTTGGTCGGCGCTTGAAGAGGAGGGGTGAGGGCGATCGCCGATTGCGAACTGGTCGAAGCTTCCACAGATGGAGGCAGTGTTGGAGTTGACAGCTTGATGGGAATGAGGACATTGTTGGGACGGTAGGTTGTGTTGCAAGTCTTGAAGGGTGAAGGGTCAGCGGGAATGGTGTGGATTTGCCCGTCATGCTCTAACTTCACACAATGGTGCAGGGTGGAGGGGACACAGGCCATGGCACGGATCCAAGGTCGTCGCAGTAGAATGTTGTATTGAAACTCTCCTTCGATGATATAGAAGAGCTCTGGGACTGTGCGTGGACCAACGCGAATGTGAAGGATGACTGTGCCAATGGTCGTGGTGGTGGTGTCGTTGAAAGAGCGTAAGATCGCATCAGTTTTGGAGACACAATTCTTGGGAAGAGCCAACTGGTCAAAGGCATGGGTAGAGATTATGTTGATGCTAGCACCACCATCGATCATAACGCGTTTAATGCGTGTCTGATCAACATAGGTAGTGATGAAGAGGGCGGCATCTTGATCTTCCGTGTTAGATGTGGGAATCTCAGAATCGCTGAATGTGATGGAGGCGACAGGCGATAAAGAATGGATGAGGGCAGCGAGTGGTTGGGGGTCTTCGGGTTGGACCTCCACTGCCTGCAAGGCTTGGATGAGGGCTTGATGGTGCTGAGGCGAGGTTTGGATAAGGTCATAAAGAGACATCTTTACAGGTGTCTGGTGAAGCTGCTTCAGCATGGAGTCGTGAATTGGCCCAGAAGAAGAAGATGAAGAAGGCTGGGACGCGCCAAGGATAGAAATTTTAGGCTTGGGCACAAGAGGTGGTTTGATAAAGGGATAGGTCCAAGGGATGGTGGCTTTTTCTTTCGCCTTGTCCTTTTATGACCTAGTGGTTATACGGATAGCATTGATTTCAAAAATAGGAGGTGAAGAAGGGGTCATGTCTTGCTGGTGAGATGTTGACGTGTTTGAAGAGGTTGGACAGGAAGGAGTCAGGGTCTGGTCAAGAGTGTCCTCAAGGAGAAGAGTGTCCTTCTCCATATAGTGGTGGATGATGGCTTTGAGGGCACAGTAAGTCTCGGTATCATGTCTTGGTGTACGATGATATAAGCAAATTTTTGTGTCGTCGAACCAGGAGGGCTTGGACCTGAGAGGTTGGAAAGGCTTGATGGGTGGAAGGGTTATGTCAGAGGTCTACAGAAGTCAGTGCAATATCAATGAGTATGAGCCCACTAGAGGGTCCGTGCTATTTGATATGCGTGAGGTCGGTGACTTTTGCTTTGGCGAGGTTGGAAGAGGTTTCCGTACCACCTTATGGGTTGATGGTGCGGTGACAGGCAGAGACGGCATTTTCTTGGTGATTGGTACCACCTTTTTGGGAGAGGGATGGCTAGAGGTAGGTAGAGGAAGCAAAGGAGGCAACGAGTTTTGATTGGAGACCGGAGTGGGAAGGATTCTAGCTAGGGTCGAAGGATGGGGGCCTAAAATGGATGGCAATGGTGACGGGGAAGGAGGCGTTTGCTTCGGCGGTCTGGCAGTCTCCTTTGACTTGGTTGGAAGACTACTGATGGTCAAGGTCTGGCCTAGGTCCACCTTCACTTGCGGGTGAGTGAGGGTGGAAACAGGATGAACGCCAAGTGACTTGATAGGCTTAGACGAGAGAGATGTAGGTTTCGGTTTTGACGGGCTTGGTTGAGGTTTGAGAGTCTGGTCTTTGTCAAGAGTCTGAAGAGATTCTGCCTTGGGAAGATTAGCAGTATGTGATGAGAGGGCACGGGTATGTTGAAGGGCTTTAAGATGCTCCCACAACACCTGAGGCGTCACTTTCCTCAGAGGGAGAAGTTTGATTTTCTCCACTAACCGGGAAAATGGCTGAGAAGAAGATGTTGATGGTTGCGAGGTTGAAGACGAGATGGGTGTAGTGGTCTTAGACGCATGGTATGGTGAAGTCATGATAGATTTAGATGAAGATGAAGGGGAGACAGGTTCTTCCCTGGGTGGAGAAGAAACCAGGGAGCGAGGCTCCTCAAGCGGGTAAAGGGCAGGGATGATGGTACCCTCCACTTGCGGTTGAGGAGTAGGAAGGGTCGGGTCCTCCATAGGCAGCAAAAAGGAGGATGGTGAGACCGGTGGTGCTGGTAAAGCCGAGGCATCCTCTAAGATGAGAGAGGTCGATGGAGAAGTAGTCGGGGAAAGAGGTTCGTCCACATGTGATGGACTGATTGATGGACTAACCTCTTGAGGTTGATTGGGGACGAAAGGCGAGACCGTATTGACTGTTCGAATATTGTGTTCATGATTGTCGTCAATTAAGGTCTAGACATTGTTCTGAGTTGGCGGATGATTAGGGAATGGCTGTTTGAAGATGTCAATGGCCTGATTAGGGGGTGCATTAGGATTATCTAAGATGAGGTCCCCCTTTTCAAGCATGTCCTGGATTATGTTCTTAAAAGTTTTGCAGTTTTCCGTGTCATGTCCCTTAACACGGTGGAAGCTGCAGAAGTCTTGTTCCCTATACCACGCAGGGATGGTGTGTGAGGGATCAAATTGTATAAGAGGTCGGGCTTGAGGGAGATTAAGGACCCCCTGCTTAACAAGATTTTCTAGCACAGACGCGTATGATTCTCTGAGAGGAGTATACCATCGTTGTACGTATCTTTGCTGGAATTAGCGAGTGGTGCTCTGAGATGTGGATGGCTCAGGCTGAGTGGTCGAAGAAGATGAAGGTCTAACAACCATGGCATTGGCTGAAGCCTTGGATTTAGAATTGGATGATGATGGCTTAGCAGAAGAAGAGTCATTGGTCTTAGAGCTGGGATTCTTGCTCCGTAACTTGACTTTATTCTCCTCGATGGCACGCAACTCAAGCTTGCGGGCCATCGTGAAGGCTTCATCGAAGGTGCAGAAGGTTTGAACCCTCAGGGTGGAAGAAATATGTCTGGCACAGGCTTGGGAGAAGAGTTCAATAAGCTCGGCCTGGGGTAAGGAAAAGGAGAGTTGATTGATGAGGCCTCTCCATCGAGCAACGAAGTCAGCTATGGACTCATCCTCGAATTGCCAGATAGAATAGAGGTCCGTGATCGAGACCTTCTTGGTTATGTTGATGGAAAAGTGATCGAGGAAGAGCTGGGCCAATTGTGTGAATGAGAAGAGAGAATGGCTAGGAAGGGAGCTGTATCAGTCAAGCGCAACACCTGAGATAGACATAGGAAACGTGCGTAAGAGCAACACATCATCATGGGCAATGAGGTAACAGGCATGTCTGAATGCTCGCAAGTGTTGCTATGGGTCTTCCTTGCTTTAAAAGCGAGAAAACTTCGGAAGCTCCCACTGGCTAGGATATGGTCTGATTGGGATAGAAGGATGAATGGGCTCGTTGCAGATCTGCTCATATGAGAGAGCATTGCGTGAGATGGAAACAGAGGTCTCTAGACTGGTCATCTTGTCCATCAGCATTTTGATGATGTCTACCGACGGATTGACAGGTGGCGCACCCCCTAAGTTGTAGGGCACTTAGAAGAGGCTAGGGGAGGCATACGATGTAGTTGGTTGCCCCTGTAAAGGTGCAAGGTAGGGGTAACTAGTCGTAGGGATAGATGAAGAGGCTAAAGGTGGTTGGGTAGAAGGCATAGCTAGGCCCGATGTTTCCACGAGAGGGTGGACTGTGGTGATGGGGGCCAAGGGATAAGAAGCCACCCTGGTGTTGATAGGGGCCAGGGTAGGCGGGATAGAGACGACAAGGTTTTGAAAAGGAGTGGATAGCGGTTGAGCAGGTTGAGGTTGATAGGGGGCCGAAACCCTGGTGGAAGTGGGCCCAAAGATAGAGGGAGAGGCCACGCCTAGAGGATTGGTCAAAGTCTGGTCAGTGGTCGAAGCGATGGCTTGAGTGTCCAAGGGTTGAACTACGGATGCCGTCGATACAGCCATAGTCGCGGCAAGAGAGGCTGGCATTCTGTAGATTGGATTGCCCAAGGAGTCTCATGTTCGGCTATGCACGAGATAGTGTTGCAAGGCCTTGACGTTGAGGTCCAAGAATCATTCAAAATCTTGGTCCCCTTCTTGGACAATAGGAGTCTGCGGCGGGGTTGGACGAATAGGAGTTATTTCGGTCTCTGAGTTGAACTCCATTGTAGGCTTGGTCACGGACGGAGTAGACGGAAGTGGTTGACGGCTAGTGTGGTTGACAAGAGTTTTGGCTTGGCTACGAGTCAAAACCATGCAAGGCAAAGGAGGTTCAGGTTTCAGAAACTGTGTTTTTTCTGTTTCAAAAAACCAAGATGGAGTTTTTGACAGAGAAGGGACAGGTTTTAGGCTGCTGGTTTTAAAAAAAAGGACAGTGACAGAGACCGACGTCGGTTGAAAAACCGATGTCGATAAGGCAGATAGCCGACGTCGATCAGATAACCGATGCCGGTAATAGAGGAAAGCTGACGTCGATGACAGAACCGATGCCGGTGACTGTGTCTTCCAGAGAACCAAAAGATTTTAAGATTCTTGGAAAAACAATGAAGAAAGCGTCCTCACTCACTCAAACAAACAGATGAGAAGAGAAAAATAGAGAGAGACAGACAAGACTAAGCGATAAATCCTAGAAATTAACCTTAGAATCTTGTGGCTTATGCCTTAGATGAATGTTTGGGGAGATTGGCTGTAAGAAAGGTCCTAGAAGAGGCAATCTAGAGCTGGTTTCAGGTGCTCAAAAATCTGTGTTAGGTCTGGTACGTGGCCTGGTGCTAAGGAGCAAGCTCCCCTCACTTCACGATTCCAGTGGTTAGCTGGTCTCGCTTAGCCAAGATATACCTCGCCTAGAGTTTATCCTCCACCAGAGAACGGAGTGGGCTTCCCCCTTGGTGATGAAATCCAAGTAGGGTCACCGAGACGGATAAGGTATCCGCTGGGGGATGAAATCCCAGTCGGGCCTTGTCTCAAGTAAGTTTTATGTTCGTTTTAGTGCATGTGGTCTGGTAGTGTAACATCAAGTGTCTACGATTTATTCAATATGCGGATTTAAGTTACTAGATGTGGACTAATGCAAGCACAAGCAGAAATGAAAGTGCAATACGTTTTAAGCCCAAGTCGAAATGTGAGATTTGTTATGAAGACAAGTTTGAGAAAGGGTTGAGAGTATGATGTTTAGACTAGTCTAGAAATGCAAGGAAGAAAGATTCGTTTTAGTCCTGCTTATAGTGTCATTTGGAATAGAAGAAAGAGACAAGAAGGAAGGAGCCTAAATGCACCTAAATGAATGAAAGGAAGAGGAACCCGAGGAAGAACCTAAGGTCCCACCGGGCGTGCCAGAATGTTTCTATCGCTAATTCGCTTTCTACATTCAAAAGATGAATAAAGAAACTAAAGAAATGGACAAAGGCTAGAAGTACCTAGATAAAGATCGCGCATCGTAATCCAGACGTTTGTGGGCACCCCTCTTTGGCTGTGGAGGAATGACACCTGCAAGGAAAAAGAAACTTGGACAAGAAGATGTTAGATGGATAGGCAGAGGGTTGCCAAGCGAGAGCTTGTTCCCGGAAGTGTAAAGACTTCCTCAAGGGAGGTCAACCCACTGATAACAGACAGATAAAAGACTAAGGAAATACAGGATGCCAGAATATAGGAGTGATAAACAAATTAGAAATGAAAGAAAAGATCAATGGTTACCTGAAAAGAGTTGTCGGGCTGATGACAGTCGCCGAGGTCGGTAATGTTGCCGTCGTCGGTTGCCTGGTCTGCCGACTTTGGTTATCCTACTGACGTCGGTCGGGGAAGTAACCGACGTCGGTCGGGGCAGTGGCCTGTAGTCGGGTCTGGTTGGGTTTCTGGACTGTGGACAGGTCTAGTTTGTGAACAGGGTCGAGGCAGAGTTCAGGGGTGAATTTGAATGGACTGTGGAATGGTCTGGTTCTGATCAGATGCCCTGTATAGGGTCTTTGTTGGCAGGAGGGATGAGGGAGTTGTCCAGGATTGTACTAAAAGGATGACAGGTGAAAGGGAGATGGACAGAGGGCAGGGCCTGAGAAGGCTTTTCAGCCTCTCAGGGAGTAAGACGGAAGGAGTGGGAGACAGCAGATGCCAAGCAATTGAACACTAAAGAAAAGAAATGAAATGAAATAACAGACTGTGCTTACCTTTTTAGATTGCTGAATGAAGAGTGGAAGAGCTGTTGTTGAGACCACAGAAGACTAAATCTCTGCTCAAGAATCCCTGCACCTGTTGCTGCTATTGCACGAGGTCCAGAGAGAGAAGAAACAAATGCCAAAATGCCAAGAGAAATTTGTTTGCGAGCTCAAGGTGCCGGGGGGGTGGAATGGATGCAGAAGGGAGTCTTGAAGGCTGCCGACGTTAGCCGAATGGTCGCCGACGTCGGTGGTGGCAGAATGGGGACAGAGACTAAAAATAGCCTCTGTGCATTCTTTCACACCGCCGAGTGAGAGATTGTGGGAAGAACGGTCATGAGGATGCTTAAATGGGCACGGGAGGAAGATAATGAGAAGATTTGGCATAATAAAGGCTAAGAAGAAGGTGGAGGGATTCAAGGGAGGATCCAAGGTAGCAAGGGTGAGGTGGAAAGGGGGCCACTTAATTAAAATATTTAAGTTATTTTAATCAAATGAGTGGAGGGGACTAAGGCCAAGGGTTAGGATATGGGTTTGAGGTGGACAAGGGGGGAGAACCAAGGTGCAGACACATTTGCGGTGTCTATAGAACCTATTTTTTTGCTACAGAGTCTGTAGAAGCTAACCTGTAGAGTCCATAGATTTGAGTTTGTAGATCTAGGGGAGTCCGTAGATGTGAGAAATTGGGCTGCAGAGTCATTAGTTTTGAGGCCTTGAGAGTCTGTATATTTGAGCCTACCTATAGAGTCCATAAAATTTAAGCCTACAGAGTCCATATATTTAAGCCTAGAGAGTCTGTAGATTTGAGTTCATAGATCTAGGGGAGTCCATAAATGTGAGAAACTAGCCTACAGAGTCTGTAGTTTTGAGGCCTTGAGAGTTTGTAGATTTGAGCCTGCCTGTAGAGTTCGTAGAATTTGAGTCCGTAAAAATGAACCTACCTACAGAGTATGTAGAAACCAAGTCCATAGTTTTCCTTCTATGAAGTCTATAGATTTAACCCTGTAGATTCCATAGATTTAAGCCTACAGAGTCCATAGATTTAAGCCTATAGAGTTTGTAGATTTCTGGAAAAGCTTTGAAAAATGAAGGACTTGAATGCTCAGAGCAATTTTTGATAAGGAGAGAGAGGATTTTGGTCTGTTGAACCAAAATAGTTCATAGGTTGTCCCAAAAATGTCACTCATTTTTGGGGACAACAGATTCAAAAATAGGGCCTTAGTTTATAATAAGTCCTCCTTATTTAGCCAGATTTGACTAGTCGAGAGTAAGTCCCTACTAAAACTTAATAGGAACAATACTTTAATTAGAAACATATACTTCCATCATAACCATAATTCAATCAAAATCAATGTTATATACCAAATATATACCAAAATATCACACAATAATGCATATAATTTAAAAAACCACATCCCAATTCATGGATGCATATTCCTAGTCAATTTACTCACCAAACCAACATAAAAAAAAACCCATACCTCTATTATACTTCGATCAAGGTAATCCAATGTTGACCTCCCAACCATAATCTTAGCCAAATGTTCCATCTAGTTTCTTGGCATAAAAATTGAGACAAGTAAATGATGCAATTGCCATCATTCAAGTAGGGAATCAGACCAAGAAGTTCAAGTTAGATGACATGTGTTTATACCCATTCAAAATAGAATATCTACAGATACCATTTCTTCTAGGATATGAACCACTAAAGGTTGATAAATAAAAGGATAAAGGAGACCCTAAGGCCTATTTGATAGAGATATTTGTTGCATGCCAATTGGTGGATTATAGAGACATTTATCTCCTCATTTTATTTTCTCAAAATCTAGTAGGATAGGCTTTTGAGTGGTTCCTTAAATTGCCAAAGAATTTTGTATCTAATTTTGATGATCTCTATAAAAATTTGTGTAACATATATGGTATAATCTTGAACATGTGATTTCATTGGTAGATTTGTCTCAGTCTAAACAAAAATATGGTGAAATCTTTTCAGGTTATCTACAGAGAAGGAGAACACTTGATAATTGCTTCACTCATAGCTTACTAAATAAACAATTGGTTGTTATGTTTACTAAAATTTGCAGTTTGAGATATCCTATCATTTAGAGCTTCAGTGTGCACATAATTTTAAAGAGATAATAAACAAAGGTTTTCTAATTGACAAGGCCATTATAAACAAAGGGATTATAAAAATAAACCCTTCAAATAAAAATTAGAACCAAAACCAAGGCATAGGCCCAAATAAGAACCATAACCAAGTCTAAGTGCAAACACCTATACCTACCTAAACTAGTACCTATGAGAAATCCAAGCAATTAAATTGTAACAAGAATGTTTTTGGAAATGGAGTAACTAATTCACATCATGTCCAAATGGTGAATGTTGATGTTTAAAATTGCGCTTTGTTTCAGACACCAACAATGGGAAGTTTCAAGATGTGGGACATGCGACTTGAAAAAACCTCCAAATTTTTAAGAAGCTGGTCTCTTTTTTATATCAAGTGTTTGGGGGAAAAGGGATAAGATATTTAAACAGAAATGCAAATGCAAAGAAAGAAAATCTAACTATGGTGATGCGCCTGAATGTAATTTTGATCCTTAATCCTAAGCACAGTGAAACTATATGTAAGATTCATTTACATTAAAGAGCAGACGTGGCATGATCAATGCAAGAGATAGAAACAATAGAAATAGAGGCTCACAGCTTAGACTACTTTCGTAATGATATAGGAAACATCAACAAAGGCACAAAACTCTGTCTTCTCATTAATTTTCAGCCATATAAAAGGCACAGAAACATGCACAGTTACATCAAATTTACAACTTAAGAAAATAGAATAAAGGAAAATGATACTCCTAATCACAACTCTAAAAGTCTAAAACTCTTTACAACAATTTCCTCAAAAAATTCTCTCTTTTTCTCCTGTCTCCCTAGATATCATCTTTTCAAGCTCTTGGGTCATATATTGGCACAAATCCCTGCCTCTGACTAACTTGGTGGGTCTGACCTCTACATCATATTCAAGGATCTTATTAATCCAGTTGGCTCTTTTTTTAGTGATTTCTCCCTCCATGATGTATTATCTGATGCTTGGGTGAGCTACAAGTACCAGAATTTTGCTCCCTGATACCATATGCCTGAATTTCTTAAGGGCTTTTACTATGGCATATGCTTATTTCTCTACAAAGTTATACCTAGTTTCATAATCCCTGAGAGTTCTTGAGAAAAAGGCTATTGGGTGTTCTCCCTCCTATTTATCATCCTTTTGTGTCAAGATATCAACAATGCTTAACTCTCCTCCATAGGCATATATTACAAAAGGCTTGGAAAAATCTAGGTTTTTCAGTACTGGGGCCGATGAGATAGCCTTCTTGACCTCTTCAAAGGCTTGCCTTCCTTCTGTATTCCATTTGAAAATCAGGTCTTTTTTTAGCAAGAGTGTCACTGGCCTTACCAAGCTTGTAAAATTGGATATGAAACTACTGACAAAATTGATCTTTCCTAAGAAGGACTAAACTACCTTCTTATTTACTGGAAGAGGTAGGTTCATTATAGCTATAATTCTTTTAGGATCTATGGAAACTCCTTCTTTAGACACTATATGTCCCAATAATTTTCCTTGAGGCACAACAAAGATGCATTTCTTGGGATTTAGTGATATTCCAAAATCTTGACATTTCTTAAAGACAGATTCTAAATGATCAAAATGATCAACAACATTTTTTGAAAAAATAGTGAGGTCGTCTAGATAAACCAGGATGATTTTATTTATAAGTTCACCAAAGGCTACATCCATAGCTCTTTGAAAGGTGGCTCCTACATTTGACAGGCCAAATGGCATCTTAGCGTATGCAAATGTTCCCCATTTAGTAGTAAAAGCAATTTTGTACTGGTCTTAATTAGCTACCCAAATCTGATTGTATCCAGAGAAACCATCTAGCAAAGAAAATCTCTCTGATCTAGCCACAGTTTGTAGAATTTGTTCCATGGAGGGTAAGGGATAGTGGTCCTTCAGAGATGATCTATTTAGATATCTGAAATCTACACACAGTCTTACATCTCCATTCTTTTTCCTAACTAGTACTAGATTTGATACCCAGGTTGAGTGCTTGATTAGAAAAATTATTTTGGAATCTAAAAGTTTCTGCAACTTGTCTACCATTAGAGGCTCAATCCTTGGATTTACTGGCCTCTATTTTTTCCTGATGGGTTTAGACCCTTCAGTTAGTTCTATTGTGTGCTGAATAATGTCTCTGTTGTATCCATGAAGGTCTTCATAGCTACAGGATATGACTCTGTCATATTTTTTTCACAATTCAATTATTCTTTCTTTTTCCACTTGAGTTGCAGAATTCCCAACTTTTAGTTTTTTCCCTTAACTCACCTCTATTTTAAAATAATCTGCTTTATCTACTTAGAACCGTTTCTTGTCTAGGCTTACATCCTCTGGATCAAATAGGTTTTCTAAGGTGATCAAGCCCTTGGGGAGCTTATTAATCTTCAATTGTATAATTTGATCCCCATATGCTTCCTCAATTTTGGTTTGTAATTGATCAACAAACGCATCTGATTGTTGTAAGAATGAGACTACTTAAGCATCATTTTCAAATACTTGCCAATTCTCATCATTGTCTAGAATAGTCAGCCTCACTATAACTTTTACTGACTCATTATTAATTAATAGGCCAGTTGCTAGATTAAACTATGAGCCAATTTGGGCCATCCTATCAGCTTCAGAATTTTGACTCCAAGGGACTATCTTGATATTGAAAGCTTGAAAATATTCTATTAAGTCCCAAATCCTATGTCTATAGGATCTCATCCTTACATTTTTGGCTATTGCCTTTTCTCTAATTTGTTTTACCACTAATTCTAAATCTCCTTTTACTATTAGGTTCTTTATCCCCCTTTTCTTTGCTAACAGGAGCCCATGTACTAAAGATTCATACTCAACATCATCATTAGTACAAGAAAATTGGAAACGGATAGCCCTTAAAATTTTCTCACCATTTGGAGCAGTAAGACAAATTCCTGCTCTAGCACCATGCTTACTTCTAGTCCCATCAAAATTTATGGTCCAGATTTCTGAATTTTGAGTTATTGGTGCCTCTTCCCTTAGAAAATTTGGGATTTCATGGTCCTCATCAAAAATGACATATGTGACGAGACTAGTAGAGTCATAGTTTCCATACGGGTCACTATGCATCATAGCCAACAATTGGTTATTTTCTTCTTCTTGATCATGCTCAGTCCAGTCGCCTAACTCTTCGACAAAAATCTTTTCTTCCTTATTTAACATAGCATGATCTGCCTCTAATTTTGATGTTTGTTCATTGGTGATATGATCTTTTGATAGTGGTTCAGATAGAATTTTCATCTTCGAACCGTATCTGGTTCTTTGGATGAGGTGAGACCAATCAAGAGACATAGAGACATATACCCTCCTATTTTTGCTGTAAAGTCTCTGAATAAACATAAACCAAAATAAGGAGGTATATCTATAACTACTACATTTTGGTTGACAATTATATTGGGGCAAGTATATAATTTTAATGGGAGTTGTTTAATTTTCCCTATTATTTGTACTATTTTGCCATCTAGCTGCATAACTCCTTTTGTAAGGGGTTCATATTTTATTTTCAAAGCATTAGCTATTTGCTTGGGCATCAATGTAGTACTAGCTCTTGAATCTATCAATGCATTATGCAAGAGTTTCTTTCCAACTATTAGAGTCAAATAGAAAGGCTCTTGTTTGGATTTACTTACTTGTGCTACATCGTTCACAAAGGCTATTGTCTTTGGAGGAATTGTATCTTTGAGCTTTTCTTTTCCAGCAGGTCCTTTGGTAACAGTACCTTTGGGCACTGCTTGGCCTTGTAGAGCTTCTTGTAGTGTCTTCTATTCAAGAATAGCCAATATATCCCATATTGACACTTGTGCTGGAGTCTTCTTCAATTGATCCACTACATTTATCAGTCCCAAAGATTGAGTTTTTTGAACATAAGGATATCTTGTTTTTTCCTGAATTTGGGTGGGAGTCCCTTGATCTTGCATTGACTAAGGCACTTCTTATCTAATAGCAGTGTTTCTTTGTCCTTGAAATGGAGGATTATTCATGACTTGACCATTTACAATCTCAGGCTACTCCACCATTCTCCTCTTTGATCTGGTGTAATAATCAGATTGCACCACTAGTCTTTGGGAAGTAGATGCTTCATTCAAGAAAACTGATTCTTCATCTTCAACCCATGAGAACAAAGCATGTTTTGGGGATATTTCCTCCTCTTTTTTCAAGGATATTCCTTGCATCTGAGCCATTAGGACTGAATTCTACATACTAGGAGATTGGTAGGCTTGATTGTCACTAGAACTGGCAAACTGACCATCCATTCTTCTTTGCTTTGCCACCCTTTGTTGTAGATTACCCTTAGGATAATCTCTAGGTGTATGAGATTTATTACAAGGGAAACAATAGGCATTAGTATCATCCACATAATTATTTTGCTTTGGAACCATCTCTCTATGTGAGTTGGGAGGAATAGTTTGTGAGGGTGTGGGAACTGCAACTAATTGAGTCGCTGGCTAATGGTTAGTTTGTTTTGGAGGACCCTGATATTGGTTTGGTTGGGATGAAAATCTATTTCCTTGATAGCCTTGATAAGGAGACTTGGGGAAAGTATTCTGCTATCTTTTTATATTGATCAGCTCATTAGAAAATGTCCTTAGGATATTATTGATATCATCCATCTCAGATGACTGAGAAGAGATAGGTTCTTTTGCAGGTGGTTGAGGGTAAGTGTACATAGACACAGGTGGGCTTATAAATTTAGGAACTTCTTGAGGTAATGGTAAGGAAATTTCTGGGAACATGGGCATGGGAGGCCTTAGAGGAAACTTTCTAGCATCTATTAGATGATTCTCAGCTTTGACCACATACTCATAAACCTCTGGTAAAGTGTGTCCTCCAAGTGACTAAATCATAACAGATATATCCGAATTCAAATCCTTGAGATAGAACACTATGGCCATACCTGGTAAAGGTCTAGTTGTAGCAGGGATTATGTCCCAAGTCTTTTGAAATCTAGAATTGAAATTAGTCATGGCTTCCTGTGGTCCCCTTTGAATGGTGATTAACTATTGTAACAAAGAAGACTTATCACCCTTCTCTGCAAATCTTTTTGTAGACACTGAAATCGTGTCGACTCCCCTGGTCATCCCCTATTTTCTTCTTCTTCACCTATTTAACCCTTGTCGACCACTTTTTTCCACTAGCCTCGACCCTCGCAGCATGTAAAAATGAGCACAGAGCTAAAACTAGACTCTATCCCCATTGTGCATCTGCCGACGACGGTCGTTACTCAGCCGACGTCGCCAACATCGGTCACTTATCGGCTGACGTTGGCAATTCTGTCGACGTCGGTCACCTTACCGTTACCCATTTTTAGTTATCATTCAGTTCCTAATCAGTTTCCCAATCAGTTATCGAACCATCTCTCGAACCGTCCCTCGCCTTCATCAGTGTCCGCCGATCACTCCCAAAGGCTAATCAATCAATCAATTAATCAATCGATCGATCAATCAATCAATCGACCCCGAACTCAGACATTCACAGACTCTTGCGACCAATCAGCTCTGACGATCAACCAACTCCAGCATTTGACCAATCTGCATTCGCTTCGATCAACTTACGGCAACGCTTCGATGACTTCAATCATGGCTTTCATCATGTCTTCTGACAGGTAAATATTTCCTCTGTTAGTTTTTTATTTCTTTCTGGTTATTATTTGTTTGTTATTTCTATTTCTATCACCCTAGATCTTCAGACCGTAGCCCTGAACCTTGAGTCCCTTCTTTACATCTCTGACAATTATCCAAATCTATAACTCTGTCCAGACTCGACCAAAACCCCCAGACCCTATCCAAACTTGACCTACTTTGACTAGACCCTGTCCAAACCCTGTTCTGACCCTGACCAAGACCCTATCCCGACTATACCAGACCTTCTGCAACTCACCCAGACTCTATCTAGAACTTACCTCGACCGACGCCGGTCACTACCCCCGACCGACGCCGGCACTTTAACCGACGTCGGTACCTTCCATAACCAATGCCGGCACTACAGAGACCGACATCGGTGACTGCACAGAACATTTTACTTCATTATCAGGTACGCATTTTATTTTCTATCCTTTATTTCTGTCATTTTATCTTTCATTATATCTACTTCGCCTTTTGTCAATGCCGTCACACAACCTCCTTTGGCGGTATCTAGTCAGCCTATGCCTTCTACCTTCATCACTCAACCACCTTTGGCTTCCACTTCTATCCCTGTGACTAGTCATCCGTACGTTGCCCCCTTACTAGTACAACCGACTACGTCGTATATCTCCTCTAGCCTCTTTCAAGTGCCCTACAACCTAGGGGGCGCTCCATCTGCCAATCCATCAACATACATCATTAAAATGCTGATGGATAAAATGTCCAGTCTCGAAGCTTCTATCTCCGGTTCAAGTAATGTCTCTTCATATGACCAGATTTGCAATGAGCCCATCCACCCTTCTGTCCCTATCCGACCATACCCCAACCATTGGGAGCCTCCTAAATTCACTCGCTTCTAGAGTAAGGAGGACCCGCAATAACATCTACGGGCATTCAGACATGCCTGTTACCTTATCGCCCACAACAATGCGTTACTTCTACGCACGTTTCCTATGTCTCTTTCTGGCCTTGCCCTTGACTGGTATAACTCTCTTGCCAGACATTCTATCTTTTCATTCATTCAACTCGCCTAATTATTTGTTGACCATTTCTCAATCAATATCACTAAACAAGTCTCGATCACAGACCTTTACTCTATTAGGCAATTTGACGACGAATCAATAGTCGATTTTGTCGCCCGTTGGAGAGGCCTGATTAACCAGCTCTCTTTCTCCTTGCCTCAACCCGAGCTCATTGAGCTCTTTTCCTGAGCATGTGCCAGTCACATCTCATCCACCTTGCAGGTTCAAACATTCCACACTTTCGATGAGGCCTTCACCATGGCCCGAAAACTTGAACTCCGTGCCATTGAAGAAGATAAGGTCAAATTGCGTAACACTAATGCAAGAACCAATGACCACTCTTCTTCCAGACCTTCTTCTGCCCACTCTCAATCTAAGGGGTCGGCAAACACTGTCATCTTTAGACCATCATCTTCAACAATAACCAACCGACCAGCATCTTCAACATTAGACTACATCAATAAACGTTTTCAACGTCAATCCATACAGCATCAATTCACTCCAATTGGGGAGTCATATGCCTCTGTCTTGGATAAACTCGTCAAGCAGGGGGTCCTCAATCTCACTTCAATCCAACCACATCAATTTGACCCCTCAACACCTATCCCTGCATGGTACAGGGAGAATCACTTTTGCAACTATCACCGTGTCAAAGGCCATGACACGGATCACTGTCAAACTTTCAAAAACATCATCCAGGACATGCTAGACAAGGGGGATCTTATCTTGGACAACCCGAATGCACCGCCCAACCAAAACCTCGACATCCTCAAGCAACCCTTTCCTAATCACCCGCCTACTCAAGACAACATCCAAATCATGATCAATGACCCTCAAGACCATGATATACACACAGTCGACACTATCTTTTCTCTTATCCCTGACCAATCTCTTTCACAGGTGGAAGACCTTTCTTCCCCTATACCTCCTCCACATGGTGAAGAACTTTCTTCTCCTACTTGTCTTCTATCAACCTCTCCTATATTGGAGGATGCTTTGACCACATCAACACCAGCTGCCTCGCCTTCATCCTTCTTATCATCTATAGATAATCACACCTTTTTGACTCCCCAACCACACACAGAAGCCATGACTACTCCGGTGCTCTTTCCACTTAAAGAGCCCACATCTTCAATCTCTTCTCCATCGAGAGAAGAACCGTCCACATCTAAGTCCAAACCCGCACAGGCATCCATCATGCCCAAAGAGATTAAACCTCTTGGTGTTTACCCCACATCTAATCTCACCTCACATAAAGGCGGCCCTCAACCCAAACCAACGAAGGCTACTAAACCACACTGGAGGCCTCCTCCCCCACCTTCATCATTACCTTCAATTTTAGGCCCACATCCGTCCACTTTAATAGGAGTTCTTCCTACTCCCATACTTCATAGAGGCAACTCACCTCCATTACTCCTTCAACCCATTAGACTTATACCTCCTCAAAAACATCGACCAACGTCTCTTATGTCCCTCAAACCAAAGTCATCAACCCTTACTGCAACAAGACACTCAGACCCATTAGCAGGTTCTTATGCCTTACTGTTATGGCACTTGTTGCAGTCCTCTCATATCTATCTCCCGCCTCTTAAACCATATCAATCTCTTGGACCAAAACCACCTTGGTTCGATGACACTCACATTTGTGCGTATCATCGCACGCCTGGGCACGACATCGAACATTGTTGTGCCCTCAAGGTTGCTATTCGCCAATGTCTTGGGAATGACACCCTTCTTCTCGACCACATCATCAATCAACCTTCAACACCGCCCCACTCATCAACTCTCAGATCAAAGCCATCTTGGTTCGACAACTCTAAATTCTATCACTATCATCACACTCCAGGACATGACACTGAGCGTTGTTGCGCTCTCAAAGCTGTCAATCGTCAACAACGGAGAAAAGATACCCTTCTCATCAAGGATCATCTTGACCCCCCCTCCAACAAATCATCAACACCAACCCATGTTTCTCAAACCTCGTCACCTAAATCAGGATCTCCACGCCAGACCAGGGTCCCTTCGCCGCCTTTAACCCCCTTATTCGACATCAACACAATCCATCTGACCACTAAGCCTCAATCGACCTTAACCAATCCATCAAACATTCTCCCTAGCCGCTGGGGGAATTCAACCTTCATCCACGCCTCGACCAACCTTCCAACCCAGTCTCGACCACATATCAATCACTCTTTCAACTTAGCCTCAACCAGACTAGCAACCAAACATTTAACCCGACCTCAACCAAACATTCGACCCAACCAAAGACCAAATACCAACCAATCAACCCTCGACCAACCATTGACCAACTATCAAATGACCAAATCTCAACCAAACAATGACCAACCTTTTTATCAAAACATTCAACCAGTCTCGATCAATCAACAACCATATCAACCAACTTCACATCCACTCATCAATCAACACCTGACCAATCTGGAAAGAGGCACATGGGGCAAGTTTGCTCCTAATTGACTCGGACCTTATCACGCACAAGCATACACCAGGGACTTATCAGACCCTGAGCCCTTTTATGCCTTTCATCTGCGACCGTTTTACTGCTAGTCAGGTACTTGTCCACTTGACACTTAACTTGAGCTCATCCCTTGAGCAATCCCCATCCTCTTAATCCTAATTCCTTTCAACCCTATTCCTCTTAACAATTCCTATAACCCTTTTATGCTGTATGGATGCTTTGTCCTAATAAAAGGGAGCCCTTGACCTTCTATAATCTTGTCCATGACTCACATTTCTATAAAAACAAATCAAGATGTCACAATATCCATGGTCACTATATCAATATCAAATCAAAAGGCAGACTGCTCCCTCGAAAGATAGCTGTACTATCATTGCTGTAATTAATAGACTGCTCCCTCGAAGGACAGCTATTCAAAAGCCCTTATATTAAACAAAAATCTAGACCACTCCCTCGAAGGATGGCTATGACTAATCTGGCAATAAACAACACTATTTTAGAAGCTTCCCGCATTGATCAGCTTCACAACTGACCACCAAGCAAATGACATCTCTATGCAGGCTTCTCGCATTGATCAGTCTGCACCTCAAAAAAAAAAAAAAAAAAAAGTCATGGACTTGACTTATAGTTGTCTCAGGGTCTCCTATAAAAAGGGGCAAAGTTATCTCTGCTCTTAAAACGGGTTACCCTTTTTTCTCCTCCTATCACCTGCTCAAGGGACTTCGAGCTCACTTTAATGTCAAAGTGATTCGATTACCGCTCTAACATAACTATGGTCAACGATGTCACGCATGAATGGGGCTCTTGGTTCTCATAACCCCTATCCATGTTATCTTTTTGGTCCTTGTCAATGAAAGAGCACTATGATTTTCACTTCTTCTGCACTTTGGTCATTCACCTTCATCACTTGTCAATCAACTCAGCTCAACTCTCTTTTCAGACCACTCCCATTGCCTATTCACCCTAGTTTCTATGGACACCAATACACATAGAAACTATTGACCCGCCGCAATTTATGTTCAGCATAAACCAATACTTGCTGCAGCATAAATAGACCTCAATTCATTTTTAGCATACATCCATCACGAATATGGAATATTGCTAGAGATGAAAGACCTCTCAACCAATGTTGCAGAATACACCATTTGGAAAAGGCTGCAACATCTCTTCTCCTCATCATTTCATCATAACCAAGACCACTCTATCGACCATTTTGATCACCTGTCTACTACTCGAACCCTTTGTCTGAACTACATTGGTCTGAGGCCCTTCCATAAGGGCTATGTAGGCAGCACTTAGATGACACGACTGTCTTCTGGGGTTAGCTCGACCACCCTCATTTGTTTGTCTCTCTGATGGACAAACCTTCTTTCCTTCTTTTAACCATAACCTTGCCCTCGACCACAACCAATTCCATCCCTTTGACCCTCCCTCCCTTCTAGGGAGAACTACATTGGCCTGAGGCCCTATGACCAGGGCTATGTAGGCAACACTCAGTTGACATGGGGTCTTCTGAGGTTAGCTCAGCCACATCCTTTCATCCATTCCTCCCTCAACCACCAACCATTGGAGATCATGCCTATCTCCTCCGACCTTGACCACTTCCAAGACACTGTTGCTTTGGTTGTTTTTGCATGTCTGCTACCTCATGACTGGTTAGCAGCATTGTGCGCAGACCTTTTTGGACCCTCACAAGTATAGGATCGCAAGCCGATTGATCTGCACTACTTGTGACTTTTTTGTGTTTTTAGGAGCACTTCCTGAGCCCGGGATACCTGGAACGCGACGACCCATTGGAGCTTCAGCTTAGATTGCATAACCCGAGCAGCAGATGACTAAATGCTGGGGCCTGATTATTTCAATTTTGGCACTCCTCGACCCTTGACCTGCGACACTTTGACCTAACCATCTCGTGCAGTGGTATGCGCACAATCATGCCTTTTGCAGCGTTCACCCTCACCTCTTTTTTTTTTTCTCCACTCTTTGTCAAATCAGCACCCGATTCCCAGTTCCCTTCCCTCGACTCCTGCTTTGAGGGGGAATACCTCATCCATAATTGGGGCAATCCGCTTCCTATTTTTTTCTTGCAGTTCATTCAAACAACCAACAAGATGAAATCAACCTTATCCCTCACCTGGGGCAATAACTCCTATTTTTGTCTTGCTGTTCGTCTAGAACAACCAACAAGACAAAAAGGGGCAAAATACCTCATCCATAATCGGGGCAATCCGCTTCCTATTTTTATCTTGCAGTTCATTTGAATAACCAACAAGATGAAATCAACCTTATCCCTCACCTGGGGCAATAACTCCTATTTTTGTCTTGCAGTTCATCCAGAACAACCAACAAGATAAAAAGGGGCAAATGTAGACACTGAAATTGTGTCGACTCCTCTGGTCATCCCCCGTTTTCTTCTTCTTCACCTACTTAACCCTTGCTGACCACTTTTTTCCACTAGCCTCGACCCTCACAGCATGTAAAAATGAGCACAGAGCTAAAACTAAACTCTATCCCCATTGTGCATCTGCCGACGACGGTCATTACCCGGCTGACGTCGCTGACGTCGGTCACTTATCGGCCGACGTCGGTAATTTTGCCGACATCAGTCACCTTATCGTTACCCATTTTCAGTTATCATTCAGTTCCTAATCGGTTTCCTGATCGGTTATCAAACCGTCTCTCGAACCGTCCCTCGCCTTCATCAGTGTCCGCTGATCACTCCCAAAGGCTAATCAATCAATCAATCAATCAATCAATCGATCGATCAATCAATCAATCGACCCCAAACTCAGACATTCACAGACTCTGTGACCAATCAGCTCTGACGATCAACCAACTCCATCATTCGACCAATCTGCATTCGCTTCGATCAACTTACGGCAATGCTTCGACGACTTTAATCATGGATTTCATCATGTCTTCTGATAGGTAAATATTTCCTCTGTTAGTTTTTTATTTCTTTCTGGTTATTATTTATTTGTTATTTCTATTTCTATCACCCCGGATCTTCAGATCGTAGCCCTGAACCTTGAGTCCCTTATTTACATCTCTGACAATTATCCAAATCTATAACTCTGTCCAGACTCGACCAAAACCCCCAGACCCTGTCCAAACTTGACCTACTTTGACTAGACCCTATCCAAACCCTGTTTCGACCCTGACCAAGACCCTATCCCGACTATACCAGACCTTCTGCAACTCACCCAGACTCTATCCAGAACTTACCTCGACTGACGCCGGTCACTACCCCGACCGACACCGGCACTTTAACCGACGTCGGCACCTTCCATAACTGACGCCGGCACTACAGAGACCGACATCGGTGACTGCACAGAACATTTTACTTCATTATCAATTACGTGTTTTATTTTTTATCCTTTATTTCTGTCATTTTATCTTTCATTATATCTACTTCAGTCCAATATTCTGCTTTTTTTTATCAGTGGGTTGATATCCTTCTAGGAAGTCTTCGTACTTCCGAGATCGGGCATTCACCTGACAGCCCACCATATCTTTGACTAACATTTTTTTGTGTTTCAGTCTCTTTTCTTCAAAGGTGTCATTCCTCCACAGCCAAAGAGGAGAATCTTCCAACGTCTGATTTCAGTGCGCATGACTTTATCAGGTATCTTCTAGCCTTGACCATTTCTTTTAGTTTCTTATTTCTTCTTTTGAATGTAGAAAGCAATTTAGCATAGAAACACTTTCAAAGAATAGATCCCTTAGTTGATCCCATGTAGATATGGTATTTGGGGTCAAAGACCGATACCATTCTAGAGCCTTCCCTTTTAAATAAGCTGCTAATAATCTTATGGCCACATTTTGCTGTGTGACAACATGTATAATGTAGACATCCAATACATCCTAAAGATGTTCCGCAGGTGTTTTAGAGTCTTGCCCACTGAATTTGGGCAGAGCTTTTATGGCATTTACTGGGATAAGATCCCAAACAGCTGGTGGTGTTGGGAAGTGTTTCTATGCAAAATTGCTTTCTACATTCAAAGAAGAAATAAGAAACTAAAAGAAATGGTCAAGGCTAGAAGTACCTGATAAAGTTGTGCGCACCAAAATCAGACGTTGGAAGATTCTCCTCTTTGGCTGTGGAGGAATGACACCTGCAAAGAAGAAAAGGCTAAAACACGGAAAAACATTAGTCAAAGATATGGTGGGCTGTCAGGCGAATGCCCGATCCTGGAAGTACAAAGACTTCCTAGAAGGATATCAACCCACTGATAAAAAAGCAAAATATAGGATGAAAGTAGATAATAAAAGATAAAATGATAGAAATAAATGATAGAAAATAAAGTGCGTACCTGATATGTAGCACTGTTCTACACAGTCGCCGGCGTCGGTCTCTATGGTGCCGGCGTCGGTCAGGGAAGGTGCCGACGTCGGTCGGGGTAGTGACCGGCGTCGGTAGGGGAAGGTTCTGGACGAGTTGTAGAAGGCCTGGGAGAGTCGGGACAGGCTCTGGACAGAGTCAGGACAAGGTTTAGACAGAGTCATGATAGGGTCTGATAAGGTCAGGGTAGGGTTTGGATAGAGTCTGGGGGTTTTAGTCGAGTCTAGACAGAGTTATGGATGCGGATAGTGGGCAGGGATGTAAAGGAGAGATGCAGAACTTGGGTCTATGGTTTGAAGATTTGGGATGACAGAAATAATGAACAAAGAATAACCAAGAAGAAAATAAAACAAACAGAGTAAATACTTACTTGCCAGAAGACGTGATGAAAGCCATAGTTGAAGTTGTCTGTGCAGTGCCGGATTGAAACGAATGTAGATTGGTTGATGTCAGAGTTGGTTGATCATGAAAGTGTTGATTGCCAGAGTCTGTGGATGTCAGAGTTCACAGGTCGATTGAATGATTGCTCGGTTTGATTCATTCACCTTTCAAATGGTTGGCGGAGGCTGATGAAGGCAAGGGATGGTTCGAGAGACGGTTCGACAACCATTTCGGGAAACCGATCGGGAATCGAATGATAACTGATAACGGATAACGGCAAGGTGACCGACGTCGGCAGGATTGCCAACGTCGGCCGATAAGTGACCGACGTCGGCGACATCGGCCGAGAAAAGACCATCGTCGGCAGATGCACAATGGGGATAGAGTCTAGCTTTAGCTCTGTGCTCATTTTTACATGCTGCCAGGGTCAAGGCTGGTGGAACAAGTGATCGACAAGGGTTAAATAGGAGAAGAAGAATAAGATGGGGAATGACCAGGGGAGTCGACACGATTTCAGTGTCTACATTTGCCCCTTTTTATCTTGTTGGTTTTTCTAGATGAACTGCAAGACAAAAATAGGAGTGATTACCCCAGATGAGGGATAAGGTTGATTTCATCTTGTTGGTTGTTCGAATGAACTGCAAGACAAAAATAGGAAGCGAAATGCCCCGAGTTTTTTTTTTTTTTGACGGTGAACTGATCAATGCGGGAAGTCCACATAATGATGTCATTTGCTTGGTGGTTAGGTTGTGAAGCTGATCAATGCAGAAAGCTTCTAAAATAATGCTGTTTATTGCCAGATTAGTCATAGCCATCCTTCGAGGGAGTGGTCTAGATTTTTGTTTAATATAAGGGCTTTTGAATAGCTGTCCTTCGAGGGAGCAGTCTATTAATTACAGCATTGATAGTACAACTGTCATTCGAGGGAGCAGTCTATTTTTTTTTGATTTGATATTGATATAGTGACCATGGATATGTTTTGACATCTTGATTTGTTTTTATAGAAATGTGAGTCATGGACAAGATTATAGAAGGTCAAGGGCTCCCTTTTATTAGGACAAAGCATCCATACAGCATAAAAGGGTTATAGGAATTGTTAAGAGGAATAGGGTTGAAAGGAAGTAGGACTAAGAGGATGGGGATTGCTCAAGGGACGAGCTCAAGTTAAGTGTCAAGTGGACGAATACTCGACTAGCAGTAGAACGGTCACAGATGCAACGCATTAAGAGGCTCAGGTTCTGGTTGTCCATCAAGAGAAGACAGACGGTAAGTCCTTGATCCATACTTGTGCGTGATAATAAAAGGTCCGAGCCAATTAGGAGCAAACTTGCCTCGTTTACTGCACTCCATATTGGTCACGTGTTGATTCTCTTTGAGGATGAGGTCTCCGATGTTGAAATCTCATTCTCGTATATTTTTGTCATAGGCGTGCTTGATGCGATGTTGATAGACATGGAGATGATTAAGGGCAGCAAGACGGCGTTCGTCAAGTAACTCAAGTTGAGCTAAGCGATCTTGATGAAAGTCATCGTTGGAAAGGATATCATGTAGAGAAATGCGGAGAGACGGGATCTGTACTTTGAGAGGTAAGACAGCCTCTATTTCATACACGAGAGAAAAAGGGGTAGCACCCGTGGAGGTTCAGATGCTAGTGCGGTAAGCCCACAAAGCGAAGGGAATGTGAATGTGCCAATCCCTGCCTGTGTCACTGACCACTTTCATGAGAATTTTGGTGAGAATTTTGTTGGAAGCCTCGGCCTGCCCATTTGCTTGTGGGTAGTAAGGCGAAGAGAAACTGAGTTTGATGCCGAAGGAGTCGCATAGCTTTTGGACAGTTTTGTTTTTGAAGGACTTGCCGTTATCAGTGATGATTTTATGAGGGACACCAAAATGACAGATGATGTGGGTGTTGATGAAGTCGATGATCTTGTCGGCTTTTGTGGAGATGAGAGGAATGGCTTCCACCCACTTGGTGAAATATTCAGTGGCTGTGATGATGGATTGATGACGAAGAGACGAATGAGGGTTAATCTCACTGATGAGATCTAAACCCCACTGAGAAAAAGGCCAAAAATCCTGAGCAATTTGTAAGGCGTGACTGGGGAGATGAAGCAAGTTAGAGTGCTGCTGACACTTGATGCAACGCCGAACATAATCGCTACAGTCTTGATGAAGGGTAGGCCAATAATAGCCCAGACGAAGGATGCACTTGGCAACCGAATTCCCACTGAAATGTCCGCCACAAATCCCGTTGTGGACTTGCTGAATGGCTTGAGATGCTTCAGTGGAGGTGAGACAGCGAAGAAGGAGGCCGTCGAAGCCTTGCTTATAGAGAAGACCCCCTAGCATGGTATAGCGAGCAGTACGCTTGATAAAAGCTCGTCGTGCATTACTAGAGAGGTTGGGAGGAATGACAGAGAGAGATAAGAAGTCTACAAGTTGCTTATACCAAGCATCTTGTGGGCTAGGGTCTATAGTGTTGACATGATGAATGTGAGGAGAGATATATGAAGGCAATGGCACACAACGCACCGTGACAAAGAGTCTGGATGCAGATGAGGAAGATGGGATATGTGAAGCAAGAGAAGCCATGGTGTCAACAAACTTATTCGTGGATCGAGGAACAGTCTGCAGGAGGAAATGGTCGAAAGATGCAAGGAGAATGTCAACACAGTTTTTGTACCTTTGCAAAATTTCATTTTTACAGAGGTATGAACCATTGACCTGATTGACGACGAGCTGCGAGTCGCCGAAGATGTTGATGGACTTGATGCTGAGAGAGAGGGCGGTTTGAAGTCCCAAAATTAAGGCCTCGTATTCGGCCATATTATTGGTACAATCAAAGTCGAGTTTAAAAGACAAAGGCATGGGCTCCCCTTCGAGTGGGATGAGAATGACCCCAGCACCTCCACCTAGTTGACATTTGGATCCGTCAAAGAACATAGTCATCTGATAGGTGGTGTCGTCGGAGGAAAGCGCAGCGATAGACTCATCAGGGAACTCACACTGCGAAGGTTGATTGTCAGGAAGAGGGGCATCTGCTAGTTGATCAGCAATGGTTTGCCCCTTGATAGATTTCTACTGGATGAATTCGAGATCGAACTCAGCAAGCAGCATGAGCCACCGAGCCATACGTTGATTCTGATATGGCTTGGAGTGCATATACTTGAGAGGGTCGGTGTGGGTGATGACAAAAGTTTTGTGACTGAGAAGATAGTGGCGAAGCTTAGTAGCAGTAAAGACTAACGCCAAACAGAGTTTCTCGATATGGGTATACCGAGTTTCATAGTCGACCAGTGTTCGGCTGATATAATAAACAGCTTGCTCACGGTGATGCTCGTCTCGGTGCGCGATCATGGCACCTAATGAATGGTGAGTGGTTGAGATATAAAGGTAGAAGGGTTGGTCATCTTTAGGTGGAATGAGAACTGGTGGAGAGACCAGATAGCATTTTAAGGCTTCAAAAGCCTCTTGACAGTCCTTATCCCATGTAAAAATGATGTCCTTCTTAAGGAGATGATGAAAAGGTTGGCAGCGGTCAGAAAGCTGTGAGATGAAGCGATGAATGGACTGGAGCTTGCCTTACAAACTGTGAAGCTGCTTGAGATTGGTCAGGGGAGGCATTTTGAGGATAGCGCAAATCTTAGCGGGATCTATCTCGATGCCACGGAAGGAAACGATGAAGCCGAGAAGCTTGCCAGAGAGGACCCCAAAGACACATTTCTTGGGGTTAAGATGGACATTGTACTGAAGAAGATGAGAAAAGATGATTTTGAGAATGGTCAGATGGTCACGGCGAAGTTTGGACTTGTCGAACAGGTCATCCACATAGTCCTCCATGATTTTGTGGAGGAGATCGTGGAAAATGTAGGTCATGGCACACTGATAAGTGGCACCTACGTTCTTCAAGCCGAAAGGCATGACTCGATAGCAAAAAGTCCCCCATGGGGTAATGAAAGTGGTCTTGTGCTGATCTTCCGGAGCGATCAGGATTTGATTGTATCCTGAAAATCCGTCCATAAGAGATAGCATCTCATGGCCGGCCGTAAGATCAACAAGCTGGTCGATGTTAGGAAGAGGAAAGTCATCTTTAGGACAGGCTAGGTTAAGGTCACGATAGTCTGTGCAGATCCGAATCCCCCCAGTTGCCTTGGTGACTGGGACGATGTTAGAGACCCACTGTGGATAATCGATGGGCTGGATGAAGGAGACAGAAAGAAGGCGCTGAAGCTCCTCCTTGACAAGGAGGGCAACGCGAGGATGCATCTTTCGAAGCTTTTGCCTGACAGGCTTAGCCTCTGGTTTGGTGACAATGTTATGGGTAACGATGGTGGGGTCGATGCCAGGCATATCATTGTAAGTCCAGGCAAAGGCCTTGCTATGGTCAGAGAGGAACTGGGTATAGTTAAGCTGCTCTTGAGCGTCTAAAGATTGGCCGATCTTTAAGACATGAGGAACATCAGAAGAAGGAAGGTTGATGTCAATGGTTGATTCATTTAACATAACCTGGGTCTCAGAAGGGAGGGAGCGCTGGATAAAAGAATCATCAGCGCCCATGTAAGAAAGGATGGCATCATCGTCAATGCAGTGAACAGTGTGAATGGTTGCTGACTCATCTTTGATCATGCTGGGAAGAATGAGAGGGAGAGACTTGGATACCCCATTGAGCTGATAAGTCAAAGGGTCCAGGCGGATGGTGTTTATGGAAAAAAAAAAAACTAGGAGGAATGGAAACCACTGACTCCGTAGGTGAAGGTGGCAAAACAGGCGAGTGTGGAGGAGATTGGTCAAGGATTGGTTTAGGACAAAGGTCTACAGGGTCTCGAGTGGGGTCGTGATATCCCAAACCATACCGTTTCTTGGTGTCGTCATCATTGAGCGGTTGGATAGGCTGATGGGAGCCCTGCTCATAGCGTCCGAAACCAAAACCCTTCCATGCACACCTATAAAGGTAAGTGTGTGCAAAGGCGGGGTTGCCAAGAAATGAGAAATCTGATGTGAAAGGTTGAGGTGAAGAAAGAGGATTACCGTCAATAGGAGCTTGATTAAGCCCCCCATAGATGAGGTTGGTGCGGAGGTGAGGGGGACCATAAGGTATGATCATCCCGATCCGATGGTCGTAGTTGGGGCTGTGATGAAGGCGTCCATACTCTTGTGGAGTTTGGAACATGTCTAAAGCCAGCAAGCGATACTCTCCCAATGAAAGTCTTTGGAAGACGTCTTCCATGGGGTCTGTGGTTGTCGCTTGAAGGGGAGGTGTAAGGGCGACCGCCTGTTGCGAACTGGTCGAAGCTTCCGCTGATGAAGGCGGTGCCAGGGTTGATGGCTTGATAGGAATGAGGACATCGTTTGGACGGTAGGTGGTGTTGCATGTTTTGAAGGGCGAACGGTCAGCGGGAATGGTGTGGACTTTTCCGTCATGTTCAAACTTCACACAACGGTGCAGGGTGGAGGGGACACAGGCCATGGCACGGATCCAGGGTCGACCCAGCAAGATGTTGTATTGGAACTCTCCTTCGATGATGTAGAAAAGCTCTGGGACTGTGCGTGGACCAACGCGGATATGAAGGATGACTATGCCAATGGTCGTGGCAGTAGTGTCATTAAAAGAGCGCAAGATCGCGTCAGTTTTGGAGACGCAATTCTTGGGAAGAGCCAACTGATCAAAGGCATGGGTGGAGATGATGTTGATGCTAGTGCCCCCGTCAATCATAACACGTTTAATGCGTGTCCGATCGATATAGGCAGTGATGAAGAGGGCGGCGTCCTGATCTTCCGTGTTGGATGTGGGAATCTCAGAATCGCTGAATGTGATGGAGGCAACAGGGGCTAAGGAGTGTACAAGGGCAGCAAGTGGCTGGGGATCCTTGGGTTGGACCTCCGCTGCCTGCAGGGCTTGGATGAGGGCCTGACGATGTTGGGGTGAGGTTTGGATGAGATCGTAGAGGGACATCTTCACAGGCATCTGGTGAAGCTATTTCAACATGGAGTCGTGGATTGGTCTGGAAGAAGAAGAAGAAGAAGAAGAGGGTTGAGGCGTGCCAAGGATAGAAATCTTAGGCTTAGGCGGTTGAGGTGGATTGACAAAAGGGTAGGTCCAAGGAATGGTGGCTTTTTCTTTCGCCTTGTCCTTTTGTGACCTAGTGGCGATGTGAATAGCATTGATTTCAAAGATGGGAGGTGAAGGTGATGAAGGGGTTGTAACCGGTTGATGAGATGTGGATGGGTTTGAAGAGGTTGAAGGGTTATGAGAAGGAGTCGGGGGGCAGTCGAAAGTGTCCTCAAAGAGAAGAGTGTCTTTCTCTAGATAACGGCGAATGATAGCCTTGAGGGCACAACAAGTCTCGGTGTCATGTCCTGGTGTACGATGATATAAACAAATCTTCGTGTCGTCGAACCAGGAGGGTTTAGACCCGAGAGGTTAAAAGGGCTTGATGGGTGGAAGAGTTATGCTAGAAGTTTGCAAAATTCGTTGCAAGATCAAAGAGTATGAGCCCACTAAAGGGTCCGTGCTCATCGATGTATGCGATGTCGGTGACTTTTGCTTGGGCGAAGTTGGAGGGGGTTTTTGTACCACCTTCTGGGTTGATGGTGTGATGACAGGCGGAGACGATACACTCTTCGTGAGAGGTATCGCCCTTTTGGAAGAGGGTAGGCTAGCGGTAGGTAAAGGAAGCAAAGGAGGCAACCGGTTTTGATTAGAGGTTGAAGCAGGAAGGACTCTGGTTAAGGTTGAAGGATGCGGGCCCAAAATGGAAGGCAATGGTGACGGAAGAGGAGGCGTTCACCTCTGTGGTTTGGCAGTCTTTTGTGATTTGCGTTGAAGACTACTATTAGTTGAAGTCTGGGTTAAGTCCACCTTCACTTGTGGATGAGTGAGGTTGGAGACGGGGTGAACGCCAAGTGTTTTGATAGGTTTAGGCAGAGTAGATGAGGGTTTTGGTTTTGATGAAGTTGATGAAGATGTAGACGGTTTGGAAGTGGAGATCGGATTTTTGTTGATAGTCTTAGGAGGTTCTGCCATGGGAGGATTAGCAGCATGAGATGAGAGGGCCCGGGCTTGTTGAAGAGCTGTGAGACGGTCCCACAATCCCTGATGTTCCACTTTCCTAGAAGGGAGAAGTTTGAGTCTCTCCACTAGTCGGGAAAATGGCTGAGAAGATGCGGGATGAAATTTGGGCTCTTGAGAAGATGCTGACGGTTGTGGGACTGAAGGTGAGACGGGTGTAGTAGTCTCGGGCCCAAAGCATGGTGAAGTCGTGACAGGTTCATGTTTGGTTGGAGACGGAGGAGAAATAGGTTCTTCCCTGGGTGGAGAAGAAACTGGAGAATGAAGCTCCTCAAGCGGGTAAAGGGTAGGAATGATAGTGCCCTCCACTTGTGGTCGAGGAGTAGGAAAGGTTGGGTCCTCCATGGGCAGTAAGAAAGAAGATGGTGAAACTGGCGGTGCTGGTAAGGTCGAGGCGTCCTCCAAAATGAGATAAGCTGAAGGAGAACTAGCTGGAGAAAGAGGTTCGTCCACATGTGATGGACTGATGGATGAACTCACCTCTTGGGGTTGGTTCGAAATAAGGGGCCAGACCGTATTGACTGTTCGAATATTATGTTCATGGGTATTGTCAGTCAAGGTTTGGATGTTGTTTTGGGTTGGTAGATGATTAGGGAATGGTTGTTTGAAGATATCGATACCCTAATTAGGAGGGGCGTTAGGATTGTCGAGGATGAGGTCACCCTTTTCCAACATGTCTTGGACTATGTTTTTAAGGGTTTTACAGTTGCCCGTGTCATGACCTTTAACACGGTGGTAGTGGCAGAAGTCATTTTCCCTATACCACGCAGGGATGGCGCGTGAGGGATCAAATTGTGGTGGAGGTCGGATCTAAGGGAGATTGATGGCCCCTTGTTTGACGAGTTTTTCTAGCACAGATGCGTATGATTCTCCAAGTGGAGTAAACTGTCGCTGTATGTATCTCTGCTGAAATTGACGAGTGGCGCTCATAGATGTGGATGGTTCAGGTTGATTAGTTGAAGGCGAAGAGGAGGAAGATCTAACAACCACAGCATTTGCTGAAGCTTTAGATTTAGGATTGGACGAGGAGGGCTTAGAAGAGGGGTCATTGGTTTTGGAGTTGGGATTCTTACTCTGCAACTTGACTTTATTCTCCTCAACGACACGTAACTCAAGTTTACGAGCCATCGTGAAGGCTTCGTCAAAAGTGCGGAAGGTTTGAACCCTCAAGGTAGAAGAAATATGTCTAGCGCAGGCTTGAGAGAAAATTTCAATAAGCTCACGCTGAGGTAAGGAAAATGAAAGTTGATTGATAAGGCCCCTCCACCGAGCAACGAAATCAGCAATAGATTCATCCTCGAACTGGCGAATAGAATAGAGGTCTGTGATAGAGACCTTCTTGGTGATATTGATGGAGAAATGATCGAGGAAGAGCTGGGCCAGCTAAGTGAATGTGAGGATGGAATGGCTGGGAAGAGAGCTGTACCAGTCAAGTACAGCACCCAAGAGAGACATGGGAAACATGCGTAAGAGCAATGCATCATCATGGGCGATAAGGTAACAGGCATGTCTGAATGCCCGTAAATGTTGTTGTGGGTCTTCCTTGCTCTGGAAATGAGAAAACTTAGGAAGTTCCCACTGGCTGGGATATGGTCTGATGGGGACAGAAGGATGGATGGGCTCGTTACAGATTTGTTCGTATGAGAGAGTGTTACGTGAGTCGGTAACGGAGGTCTCTAGGTTGGACATTTTATCCATCAGCATCTTAATAATATCTACTGATGGATTAGCGGGTGGAACGCCTCCTAGATTGTAAGGTGCTTGAAAGAGGCTGGAAGAGGTATACGACGTAGTCGGTTGTACCAATAAGGGCGCAACGTACGGATGACTAGTCGTAGGGACAGAAGAAGTGACTAAGGATGGTTGGATGGAAGGCATGGCTAGGTTTGATGTTATCATGGGAGGTTGGTTAGAGGTAACATGGGCTAATGGATGGGTAGCCACCCTAGTGTTGATAGGAGTAAGGGTGGGCGGAATAGAGACGACCAAGTTTTGAAAGGGGGTAGAAAGTGGTTGAGTGGACTGAGATTGATGGGGGGCCAAAACCCCGATGAAAGTGGGCCCAACGATGGAAGGAGAGGCCACACTTGGATGCTTGGTAAAAGGTTGGTCATTGGTTGAGGCAACAACCTGGGTGTCTAAGGGTTGGACTACGGATGTCGTTGATACGGCCGCAGTCTCGAGGAAAGAGGTCGGCATTCCATAAATTGGATTGCCCAAGGGGTCTCGCGTTTGGCTATTCGCGAGATAGTGTTGCAAGGCTTTGGTATTGAGGTCCAAGAATCGTGCGAAATCTTGGTCCCCTTCTGGGATAATAGGCGTTTGGGTCGGAGATGGTCTGGTAGGAGTTCTTTCAGTTTTCGAGTTGAACTCCATTATAGGGTTGGTTGTAGGCGGGGTAGATGGAAGAGGATGATGCCTCGCGTGATCGACTAGAGCCTTGGCTTGGCTACGAGTCAGAACCATTCAAGGCAAGGAAGAACGTCCTCACAAGCTCAAACAAGCAGATAAGAACCAAAAAGATGAAGACACAAGCAGATCCTAAAACCCTAGAAGTAAATTATTAGGATTATAGTGGCTTATGCCTTAGAATGTGTGTAGAGGAAGATTGGCTTTGTGAGTCGGGTCCTAGAAGAAGAAGTCTATGGATGGTTTTAGGTTTTGTTATAGTGCTCAAGAAATCTGTGTTAGCTTCCGTACAGGCCTGGTGCTAAAGAGCAAGCTCCCCTCACTTCACGATTCCAGTGATTAGCTGGTTTTGCTTAGCCAAAATATACTTCCACTAGAGTTTATCCTCCGCCAGAGAACGGAGTGCGCTTCCCCCTTGGTGATGAAATCCAAGTAGGGTCACCGGGACGGGTAAGGTATCCCCTGGGGGATGAAATCCCAGTCGGGCCTTGTCTCAGGTAAGTTAAAATGTTTATTTTGTGTAGGTGGTTTGGTCGTGTAACATCAAGTGATCTAGATTAATTCAATATGCGGTTTAATTACTATGTGTGGTCTAAAAGATGCAGGCAAACAGAAATGAATGCAAAGTGTTTTAATGCCCAAGTCAAAATGTTTGTTCGTATGAAGACGAATGGAGAAAGAGTCGAAGAATATGAGTTTTAACTAGTCTAGAAGTGCAAGAAAGAAAGAAATGTTCGTTTTAGTCCTGCTTATGATGTCGTTTAAGAAGAGACGAAAGGAGGCGAAAAGGAAGAAACCTAATGCACCTAAATGAATGAAAGAAAGAAAGAACCCAAGGAGGACCTAGGGTCCCACCGGGCGTGCCAGAATGTTTTTATGCAAAATTGCTTTCTACATTCAAAGAAGAAATAAGAAACTAAAAGAAATGGTCAAGGCTAGAAGTACCTGATAAAGTTGTGCGCACCAAAATCAGACGTTGGAAGATTCTCCTCTTTGGCTGTGGAGGAATGACACCTGCAAAGAAGAAAAGGCTAAAACACGAAAAAACGTTAGTCAAAGATATGGTGGGTTGTCAGGCGAACGCCCGATCCCGGAAGTACGAAGACTTCCTAGAAGGATATCAACCCACTGATAAAAAAGTAGAATATTGGATGAAAGTAGATAATAAAAGATAAAATGACAGAAATAAATGATAGAAAATAAAGTGCGTACCTGATATGCAGCACTGTTCTGCACAGTCACCGGCGTCGGTCTCTGTGGTGCCGGCGTCGGTCAGGGAAGGTGCCGGCGTCGGTTGAGGTGCCGTCGTCGGTCGGGGTAGTGACCGGCGTCGGTAGGGGAAGGTTCTGGACGAGTTGCAGAAGGCCTGGGAGAGTCGGGATAGGCTCTGGACAGAGTCGGGACAAGGTTTAGACAGAGTCAGGACAGGGTCTGATAAGGTCAGGGCAAGGTTTGGACAGAGTCTAGGGGTTTTAGTCGAGTCTAGATAGAGTTATGGATGCGGATAGTGGGCAAGGATGTAAAGGAGAGATGCAGAACTTGGGTCTGTGGTTTAAAGATTCGGGATGACAGAACTAATGAACAAAGAATAACCAAGAAGAAAATAAAACAAACAGAGTAAATACTTACTTGCCAGAAGACGTGATGAAAGCCATAGTTGAAGTTGTCTGTGCAGTGCCAGATTGAAACGAATGCAGATTGGTTGATGCCGGAGTTGGTTGATCATGAAAGTGTTGATTGCCAGAGTCTGTGGATGTCAGAGTTCGCAGGTCGATTGAATGATTGCTCGGTTTGATTCATTCGCCTTTCGAATGGTTGGCGGAGGCTGATGAAGGCAAGGGACGGTTTGAGAGACGGTTCGACAACCATTTTGGGAAACCGATCGGGAACCGAATGATAACTGATAACGGATAACGGCAAGGTGATCGACGTCGACAGGATTGCCGACGTCGGCCGATAAGTGACCGACGTCGGCGACATCGACCGAGAAAAGACCATCGTCGGCAGATGCACAATGGGGATAGAGTCTAGCTTTAGCTCTGTGCTCATTTTTACATGCTGCCAGGGTCAAGGCTGGTGGAACAAGTGATCGACAAGGGTTAAATAGGTGAAGAAGAATAAGACGGGGAATGACCAGGGGAGTTGACATGATTTTGGTGTCTACAGGAAGATTAAGGGACTACTAGTGTTCTAGCTTGCATAATTTCTTAGGGGTATGAGGGCTCCCATATTTAGTATTGGTACAAACTGGTTAGCTCTTCTCCTTGGACTTGTTACCAAAGGAAGCAAAAGAATACATAGATTTGTAGTAGTTTGTGGTCTGGTGACTGGTCCATAGCTCTGAATCCTTATAGCTCTTTGGTTCATATGGTCTTGAAATAAACTTCAAGACTGGTCCCACTAGGCATGCCAAAAACTGTTGATGTTTAAAATTTCACTTTGTTTCAGACACCAACAATATGAAGTTTCAAGATGTGGGACATGCGACTTGAAACAACCTCCAAATTTCTAAGAAGCTAGTCTCTTCTTTATATAAGTGTTTGGGGGAAAAGGGATAGGAGATTTAAATAGAAATACAAATGCAAAGAAAGAAAATCTAACTATGGTGATGCGCTTGAATGTAATTTTTATCCTTAATCTTAAGCACAGTGAAACTATATGTATGATTCAATTACATTAAAGAGCAGACGAGGCATGATCAATGTAAGAGATAGAAACAATAGAAATAGAGGCTCATAGCTTAGACTAATTTTGTAATGATACAAGAAATAACAATAAAGGCACATAATTCTATCTTCTCATTAATCTTCAGCCATATAAAAGGCATAGAAACATGCATAGTTACATCAAATTTACAACTTAAGAAAATAGAATAAAGGCAAATGATATTCCCAATCACAACTCTAAAAGTCTAAAACTCTTTACAATAATTTCCTCAGCAAATTATCTCTTTTCTCTTTTTGGGCTTCCCTTGCCTTCTGTGCAGCATCTGCTTGGGTTGGGAAGGTAGAAGGAGAGGCAATGTGCCCACCTATAAAAAGATGTCCCTGTGGTAGACCGTATTGAATAGCCAATTATTGGTTATGGGCAATTTGAGGGGAAAATTTTTTGCGAACAAAAGGGGAGAAATGGGGTAACATTAAAACCTGAGGTGGCATAGATGGGGTGAAGTGAGAAATGGGAATGGCAGAAGTGGTGGGGAATGTTATCTAGCTAGATGAGAGCATCATGCCATGGAAAGATAGATAAAGAAGGAGAGATGGAGATGGTGTTAAAGGTACAAGAGGTTGATCAGGAATCTTGGGTTATAAGCAGGATTCAATTTATGAAGTATGGAATTTACTTGAGAGAACTCCCTCAAAATAAGAGGAGATACTATAAGATACAGGGAGTTCATTTTGTTTTAATTAAATAGGTCCTTTTTAGAGGAAATTTTGATGGTAAATTGTTAAGATGTGTAGAATAGGTTGAGGCTAAGAGAATATCACACGAGATGCATCATGGAATATCAGGGGGCATTTTTTTGCAAAGACCACAACCATAAAAATAAGTGAGGCTGGATATTTTTGGCCTACTTTATTTGTAGATTGTTATCAACTAGTTAAAAAATGCTAATCCTACCAATATTACATGGGGATGAGAAGGAATGCAGTAACGCCCCTTAGTCCTATAATTGTGGATGAACCTTTTTCTCAATGGGGTCTTGACTTCATTGGAATGATAAATCTAGTGTCTAGTATGGGTCGTAAATGGATATTAATTGCCACAAATTATTTCACCAGATGGACCAAGGCAGTTCCACTCAAAGAAGCAATAGAAAATGTGATTCTAGATTTTCTAGGAAGTATCACCACTCGCTTTGGGGCTCCTCACACTATAATTTCTGATAATGCTAAAGCATTCTTGGGGTCTAAAGTATCTGAATTTGCATTGAAACATGGAATATATTTGAAAAATTCATCTAAATATTACCCTCAAGGTAATGGTTTGGCAGAATTGACTAACAAGAACCTAATTAGACTCATCAAAAGAATAGGGGCTGATCATCACAAAAATGGCATAAAGTGCTTAATTTTAGCTCTATAGGCCGATAGAATCACACCTAAATAGGTGATCAAGATATCCCCATATGAGTTGGTATATGGAAAGGCAACTGTAATTCCCCTAATCTTGGAGATCTCTGCTCTCCAATTGATCAAACAAATTGAAATTGAGGAAAATGGCCCCATGCAGGTTAGACCTGCAGAGCTTTTGGAGGTTCAAGAGAAGAGGGATATAGCCCATGATTCATTAATTAAGAATCAGGGAATGGTTAAGGATTGTTTTGATAAAAGGACTTCGAATCCTCATTTTGAAGTGGGCTTAATTGTTTTGAAATGGGATGCAAGAGCTGCCAAGCCGGGTCAGCATACTAAATTTGAAGCATTATGGAGTGGCCCATATAAAATTCATGCGTGTAAGTAAAAGAATTCATTCGAGCTAGAATAGATTGAAGGAGAACCTGAAGAGATTCCCATAAATGGAATCTATTTGAAGCATTTCATTTAACTTGGGTCTTTAATGTATTATAGTTAGATAGTTTCCCTTTCCCGTATGTTTTTTTCTGTAATGTCCCCAAAATTTTGAGAAAGTGATTTAATTAATTTAAGTTGTCCAAAATTAATACTGCTTCAAAAGGATGAATTTAATTAATTAATTTTAATTAATATGGAAAAATAAATAAAATATTTTTACTTCTTCTAGAAGTTTCCTGGGAGCCTTTAAAAGAAGTTGAGGGCAAAGCAATTCATATCTTTTGTTGCTAAAAATATTCTGAGTATTGTGAAGCTTGAATCTGTGATTCAGCTAAAATCTCTGAGGATGCAAACCTTCAGCAGATTGGAGAAGAGTTGGATAGAAACCTAGCTCTTTTCAGGGGTGGATTCGTGACAGAATTCATATTGTGCTTATTGATGAGATTTAGGGCTTCAGAGGTCATTCACTGGATATATCAGGTGTTCAACATCTACAGAGGTTTCTAGGTATTTATTTCATTAGATTTGATATATATATATATATATATATATATATATATATATATCTTCAGATCAGGTGCTGTACAAAATTTGCACAGATCAGTACTAGGCCGTACCATTAGATTTAGAAAAGTGAAGGGCACAGTTCGTAGTTGCAGGCCGTAGGGTAGTACAGAGGTTGACATCGGCAGGTAGACTGACATCGGCTGATCAGTGACCGACATTGGCAGGCAGACAGTCACCAGCAGGCAGAGATCACCACTAGGCAACTGACGACGACAGTGTATCGACCGATGTCGGCAAGATAACCAACGTCGGTGACTATGTTTTTTGGACACAGTAGCCTGAGCCACACAGATCCAGGTTTTTTATTTCAGTTTGCTAGTTTGCTAGAATAATTTGGTTTGGAGACCATATTTGTATTATTTTATGATATCTGGACTGTATTTTCAATTGCATTCAAATTTATATCATTGTCTTGTTTTATCATTAGATATGGTTATTCCATTTCACTGAATCCCTACAAGTAGTTGAAATCAGTTTTGAAAAGAATTTGCATCCAAATTTAGTTTGGGATATTTCAGTGGTATGAGAGCCATGCATCTTGCCAGCCTGTAGGGGTAAATATATTTTATTTCTATGCATCTGGGAAGATTTGATATAACCCATAGATACTTTACATGTAGTAGAGCTCAGTACGAGCGTGAGTTGGGTATAAATCAGGAACCTATCATGGCAGAAGAATAGTGGGATGTTCGAAGAAATCAAGATGAGGTAGAGAGAGAGATGATGAGGACTCTCATCACTACTCAGCCCAAGATTGTTCAAGCTTTAGACTGATTACAGGGTACCATGGATTGTTTGGAGGTGGATAGACATAGAGGTAGGAGGAATAGATCAGTTTCAGTGACAGGGAGTCATTATAGCCATCAGTCCAGTCAACATAGTCATTAGTCCCATTCTTCAGTTGGGAGCTCCTGTCATTCCTCCAGGTGACATCGCCATCATACGCCTACCCCAAATAGGCCATTACTTCCCCAGTTCATACCAAGAGAACTGCCAGTGTAGGTGGAACCACCCGAGGTTGGATTTTAGGAGTCAGTTTTGGTGATCACCGCTGAGTGGAGAGCTCTACCTCTGAAGGTTCGGGAAGTCTTTCCTTTTCCTTAGTATTGTACATAGCGTAGAGAGGCAGCTAGATTTAGAGGAGATCATGGTAACAAACCACCATAGTAGCAGTAGAATCATGACCTCAATAGAGCTAATGGGAAGATTACATTGGCTCCATATAATGGCTCTGGAGACACTAATGCAAGAGCTTGGGTCCACAAGCTAGACATATATCTTTCTTTGAGGCCCATGCCTGAGCGTGAGGCCATTTAGTTTGCGGTGTTGCATTTAGAGGGGATTGCATATGATTAGTGGCACCATGGATTGGTCACCCAGGATCACACCTTAGTTCACTCCTTTTCTGAGTTCACTGAGTGACTCATTACACAGTTTGACCGTAAGGATACAAAACTTTACTACAGGGAGTTGGCTCATCTTAGACAGAGTGGTCACATAGAAGATTATATTAATGAGTTTTAGCATATTGCAGTTATGGTACCTGATATGCCTCAGAGATAGAGTGTGATGTTATTTATTGAGGGATTACAGGATAGACTTAAGGGACTGGTACATGCGTTCCAACCAGCTACTCTTAAGGATGCCATTGATGTGACAATGAGACTGGATACTGTTCCCACTTCTTATCAGGGTGTTAAGAAAACAACCATGGACTCTCGGCCTATACAGAAGGCCAACATGCCACAAAATAAAGAAGGGTCATCTTCTATAAATCCTTGGATGAATTAGGATACTAGGAATGACTTGAGGAGAAAAAAGTTATGTTTTTCTTGCAAAGATCCATGGGAACTAGGACACCGTTGCATGGGTAAAGGAAAGGTTCATTTGATTGAGGTAACTTTTGAGTGTGCAGATGAGGAGGTTATTGATATTGATATTGAGGATAATACAGAAGATGTTGAGCAGGGTCAGGCACAGTTGGAGTTAGACACCCCTGAGCCTTTGGCGTCAACCAAAGTAATTATGGCTACCCTCTCCAGTTATCCTAACTTTCATGCCTTTTAGTTGAAAGGTACACTTAAGGGTAAGTGGGTCATGAGCTTGGTAGATACAGGGGCTACACATAACTTCATTGACTGGAAGTTAGTGGGAAGGCATGGATTACAGTATGAGAAGTTTGGTGGTTTTGGAGTAAAGGTGGTAGATGGTGCAGTTTTGGGTTGTACCAAATGGATTCCACAGCTTAGTATTCAGATGGGGGATTACAATCTGACCGATGATTTTTATGTGTTTCCTTTAGAGGATTATGATGTGGTCTTGGGCATGCAGTGGTTACACGGTATTGGGCTTTACATTATTGATCACCACCGTATGCAATTAGAATTCCTTTCTGGGGGAAAGAAGATTATCTTGAAGGCAACACAAGATGGAGGACCTAAGGGGGTGTCATCTCGTAGGATGGAGTCTCATTTTATGGGTGATGAGGTAAATGATTCTATTTGTTGTATTACATTTTCACTCCCAATTATGAGTCATCATTCTTATGGGGATTTGGAGAGCATGATAATTAGAGTAGCGCAACGATCTTTTGCGAAGACTAAGGTATGTGATGGTGAGTTTGCTAATTACATGTTGAGAATTATCACACTACACTCTAGGAGAAATAAGGAGAATTTATTCACAGATATTTTGCAGCATGGTGTTTCTGATAGAAGAGTTTGCAAATTTTTGAGAATAATTTGGGATCCTGGAAGTTGGTGTTGTGTATCAGGGACGAATCGCTTGAGGACAAGCAATCTCCAGGAAGGGAGGACTGTAATGTCCCCAAAATTTTGAGAAAGTGATTTAATTAATTTAATTAATTTAAGTTGTCCAAAATTAATACTTCTTCAAAAGGATGACTTTAATTAATTACTTTTAATTAATATGGAAAAATAAATAAATATTTTGACTTCTTCTAGAAGTTTCCTGGGAGCCTTTAAAAGAAGTTGAGGGCAAAGCAATTCATATCTTTTGTTGCAAAAAATATTCTGAGTATTGTGAAGCTTGAATCTATGATTCAGCTAAAATCTCTGAGGATGCAAACCTTTAGCAGATTGGAGAAGAGTTGGATGGAAACCTAGCTCTTTTCAGGGGTGGATTCATGATGGAATTCATATTGTGCTTATTGATGAGATCTGGGGCTTAAGAGGTCATTCACTGGATATATCAGGTGTTTAACATTTATAAAGGTTTCTAGGTATTTATTTCATTAGATTTGATATATATATATATATATATATATATATATATATATATATATATATATATATATATATATATATATATATATATCTTCAGATCAGGTGCTGTACGAAATCCACATATATTGGTACTAGGATGTACCAGCAGATTTAGGAAAGTGAAGGGCACAGTTCGCAGTTGCAGGCTGTAGGGTAGTACAGAGGCTGACATCGACAGGTAGACTGACATCGGCCGATCAGTGACCGACATCGGTAGGCAGACAGTCACCAGCAGGCAGAGATCACCACCAGGCAACCGATGATGGTAGTGTATCAACTGACATCGGCAGGATAACCGATGTCAGTGACTGTGTTTTTTGGACACAGCAGCTCGAGCCACATAGATCTAGGTTTTTTATTCTAGTTTGCTAATTTGCTAGAATAATTTGGTTTGGAGACCATATTTGTATTATTTTATGATATCTGGATTGTATTTTCAATTGCATTCAGATTTATATCATTGTCTTGTTTTATCATTGGATAGGGTTATTCCATTTCACTGAATCCCTGCAAGTAGATGAAATCAGTTTTGAAAAGAATTTGCATCCAAATTTAGTTTGGGATATTTCATTTTCCCACTGTTGTTTTCCCACTTTTTGTTTAAATAAGTATTTTTTAAAACATAGAGTTGGTGGCTCATAAAGTTTTCAAATAATAAAAGATCTTCAAATTCTTAAAGCATTGAATGTTTCCCAATCTTCAAAAATCTCTGAGGTACCTTGCGCGACCACTTGCATAACGTCTCTATCTCGCTATCCTAGGAAGATTGAGTAGGATTCGCTAATGGTTGTCTAAATTTAATGCCTTTTGAGACTTGATAGGTCCATAAATACCTTTAGCAAGAGTTAAAGTTTAAAAACTCTCAAGCATTCCTACATTTTGTGAGAAAATATCCTGCTACTTATGAAAATTTTTAGCGCCTAGTTAGTTTGCTTCAGTGAGAGTGTTTTTGTTTGCAAAGGGTTCATACCAGTAATCACAGAAAGGACATAGATATGGAAGGAGCATCATATTCACAACAAGGAGCTAGGATTTATGAATCCCTTGATAGGTTTTTGGCAAGTAAGTCATATGCTTCAGCTCTCACACAACCGTTGAAAGCCTATCTAAGGACCAGGATTCTAGAGGTTGGTCAGGCAAGTGACCCAACAAAAGTAAAGGATTATGTAGATGGAATCATGGACTTGATCTTGCAAAGAGATAGAATCAAAAACCTTAGAGAAGGGGTACATCAAAGGTGCCTTTGGAGGGCCAAAGCAGGGCAATACGAGACATTTGCCATGAGGATATGAACCTCACAACTGGCATAATTCCTTGTCCCAATTGTGCATCCATGCCTTGACTTGGTTGAATTATGCACAAATTGGCTCCATGCACCCTCATGCACCATTCAATAGGGTCCTTTCATGGTCCAAATCACACTGTAGGCCATCAGAGATATGTTAGCCCTATACCATGATAGTATAGCAACATTTTCCACTATTGCTAAAATGCAAAGGATGTGGGCTAACTTCAATACCCAGTTAAGGTTGTTAAGAACCAAATTGCAAATGGGCGATGATAACACTACTATGCCCACACTCCCTGCAGCAAGAGGCCAAATCACACAAGCCAGCCATGACGCACTATCCATGATGGCTTTCATCTTTGGCATGAAAGATGATATGGCAATTTATGCAGAGCAAATGGCTATCCTCTTCAGGTTGAAGACCATCGACAAGACCCAAGAATATTAGCTCAACTTTTTGGAGCAAATTGCTTTTACAATGGTGGAGAAACTAGCCCAGTTCAAATCAAAAGGAGTGTTCAAGTACTCTTCTTATTTGTTTCACCTCATGCTATACTAGAATGCCAACCTTTTCACCCAACATATGCATCTGGACATGTATGACCCAAGTTTTGACCCCCAAAGGACCATTCTTGTGTCTGCATGGACACATATTTTGTCAAGGACCAGCGACCCATATGATTTTTGTGAGCTATTTGTTACCCCTGATCTTCGCTACCTCAGCCCTAAACTAGTCATGAATAGATTATTTCCCAGTGTTTCAAACCTCCTGACTAGTTGCCCAATTCGTGTGACTTCTACTTTGGATCCCACCATATGATTATAAGGGTTCATGGTTTTTTTGGGGAACCAATGTTGCTATCAGAGATTATAACTCTTAGGTTAGCATTTTTAGAGGTTACCAGGCAAGTGTTACTAGTAGACAATTATTATGGTTCTAGGAAATGGAAGAGAAAGATGTATGATCTCCCGTGGATGGCAGGCAACATGGTTTTAGAAACCAGGGATGCTAAAATTTTGTTGCATCAAAAGCTAGCTTTTTTGGGGTTCCTGTTAGTTGAAGACATATAGGTATGTGACCTGAATGGTTACATCACTTCCTAGATAAGGACTAATAGGGTTGCAACTAGGATTGCACATGAGGGCCGCCCTTTTTGGGAGACCAGGAGAAACCCTATAGAAGATGCTCCTAATTTTTATGTTGAATTAACAGATTTGCCCCCTCTACAAAATAGACCATGGGAAACTTTCTACATTAAGTAGAGGGATTATGATCCCAATGTCAGAATGACTTTTGGCTTGAGAAGAGCATTGAAGAATAAAGATTGGGATGTAGAGAAGATAAAAGCCTATTGGAAGTATAGGCATGATATTTCTCAAACCACCCATTCTTTTGGGAATGTGGACACATATGAGAGATGGGAAGAACTATGGGATGAGTGCAATCTCTCCCTTGCATCTATCCTAGAGACAACCAATTTTCCAACACGGGGTATAGAGTAAGAAGCCGGGCCAAGCCAAGAGCCATAAACCTCAGAACAAATTGCAGCTGCAGCAACTGTGTCAGTTTGGCCCCAACCTCTCAGCATCTTGGAGAAATAAAAGAGTGTGGTTCATTCACCACCAAAAGCTTCCCCATCATTAAAAGTCATTGAAGTTCCCAATTCTTCACAAGCATCACCGATGGTAGTAGCAGATGTGGAAGGTCAGAGAACACAACCAAAAGAGGAGACACCCAAGAAATGAAAGAGGGTGTAGTTTCAGTTGGCTATGGAAGAGGAAATAGACACCAAATAACACCAATTACAGAGTGCCGTAATCACTCCTTAGGTAAGTATCATTCCTCCTTCTCCTTCTTAGTCTATATCTTCTCCTATTGGCATGATGCTCTCATCTAGCCAGATAACATCCCCCACCACTTCTGCTATTACCATTTCTCACTTTGCCCCATCTGTGCCACCTCAAGTTTTAACGTTAGCCCATTTCTCCCCTTCTATTCCCAAAAAAATTTCCCCTCAGATTTCCCATATCCAATAATTGGCTATTAAATACAGTTTGCCACAGGGACATCCTTTTGTGGGTGGGCACATTGCCTCTCCTTCTACCTTCCTGACCCAAGTAGATGCTGCGTAGAAGGAAAGGGAAGCCTGAAAAGAGAAAAGAGAGAGAATTTTCTAAGGAAATTATTGTAAAGAGTTTTAGACTTTTAGAGTTGTGATTAGGAATATCATTTGCCTTTATTCTATTTTCTTAAGTTGTAAATTTGATGTAACTGTGCATGTTTCTGTGCCTTTTATACGGCTAAATATTAATGAGAAGATAGAGTTCTATGCCTTTATTGATGTTTCCTGTATCATTACGAAAGTAGTCTAAGCTGTGAGCCTCTATATCTATTGTTTCTATCTCTTACATTGATCATGCCTTGTCTACTCTTTAATGTAATTGAATCTTACATATAGTTTCACTGTGCTTAGGATTAAGGATCAAAATTACATTCAAGCACATCGCCATAGTTAGATTTTCTTTCTTTGCATTTTCATTTCTATTTAAATATATCCTATCCCTTTTCCCCCAAACACTTGATATAAAGAAGAGACTAGCTTCTTAAAAATCTAGAGGTTTTTTCAAGTCGCATGTCCCACATCTTGAAACTTCCCATTGTTGGTATCTAAACCAAATCACAATTTTAAACATCAATAGTGAAAATACTATTTGCTTAAAATATGTCATAAATCTAGCTTACTCCTTTCCTTTCGACAATCACAATCTTTGTAATAACCTAGACTATCTCCACAAAAATATCAACCACCACCTTTAAAACCCCCTCATCTAAGGATAAATCCCACTCAAGTTTTTAGCAACTATGGAGAGCCTATATAAGTCATGTTTCACAAGCTAGTAACATATAATATGATTAGTTGGCCAATTCCAAAGTACCATCTTGAGGGTATATCATATTTGGAGTAGTATAAAGAGAATGAGTTCTATGAATACCATCAAGTTCATGGACATAATCTATGCCATTATGTGTAGATAAAACACCTCATCAAAAATATGTTTGAAATTGAGGAGATTACATTAGATAATGAGCATCTACGTCCAATCAGAACTTGGGTATCTACCAAAACCCTTTTCCTTATCATAACAAAAAAAATAATCAAAAACAAAAACAAAGGCCAAAAAAAAAAAGAATAATATCAACATCTGTGACAATAAAAATAATATCATCAATAATAAAAATATCAACCACATGGGATGAATGAATGCCAAAGTGATTCTAACAATCAAGAAACTTACCATGCAGTTGCATAAGATTACACTAAAGTTGTAGGTCATATTATGGGAGTGTTAGCTAGGAATAGTACACATAAAGGATGACCTAGAAGATCACACAGTCAGACTAGAAGACAAACATGGAAAATGACAAGGATGAGAATCTTCCAGCTGTTGTCAACTTAAAATAAAAGTTATTAAGATATAAATTATAATACAATTGATGAATTATATATTTAGCTCAAATTATATATTATTTTGTGTATGTTAGATTAGATATAGTTAGTAACCATCTAGAGATATATATGGATGTATGTAATTGGTGAAACTATTGTTAAGTTATTCTATGTTATACTTCTTAGTTGATGTTAGTTGATCTTGAAATGGTTACTATTGTTTGAGCTTATATTCTTCCATAATATGATTAATAAGGTGTTCTGAGTTGTTCCAAATTTTTTGTGTTTATTACTTATTCATATTCCTCCTTTGTGAATCTATGTGTTTATAGATCCTACATTAGTTAGTTTCTATAAATTCTATCTCCAACTATATATTCTTGTAATTATCCCAATTTAATATTCAAGTTGAATCATTGCTAACAATGATGCAATGAGCATGTAACTACTTCCCTTGGTTGATCATGTTAGTCATATGGCCACTGGCCATTAAACCTAGATATACTATCCATAGTCCATAAGGAAGTAATTCCACTAATTTTGTGATGGTTACCTAGATAAATAAATGTCAAGGCATGGTTAGATGAGCAAATCAATGAATTTATGTCTGTAGAGGTGAGAAGAATAGGTTACGAACCCAAAAATATTATCCAATACTACCTGTATGGAGACGTATAAGAGATCTTCTAGTGTGAATTCCCTAAGCTTATAGTAGTGTGGCTAGAACATGTAGAACATTTTTATTATGGGAAAGGAAGTACCTAGTAGTTTACCTAGACTAAAGGAAACCTAGAGTGAGTGCACAATCTAGATACTATGTGGGCTCAAGCTATGGACTACTAGGTATAATCCACTATTAAAGGGTATGTTCTTGAATTTGTAGTTCAAGCATGAATTGTAGTATAAGTGGTGTAATTCAAATTTTATAATGGCATATGCCAATTTTTTAATGATGTCTTCCTAATTTGATTAAGATGTTGATCCTTGAAAAGGGTGTCATGCCAAGACCTACTGATATGGCATAGTCAGGTCAAGTGATATGGGGATGTGCATGTAAGGCGAAATGAGTGCAAGAGATGATAAAGACTATGAGCTAGATGAAGGGATATATTGAAGTAGTCATGAAGCATAGTCAAGAGAAAAATCATGACTTGTGATAAAAGAGAAGATGGGAGATTCCATTAACTACTGCTAGTAGTATAAGTAGGCATAGTGTAGCAAGTAAAGAATAAAAAATGGTCGAAGGAGAAAAAAGAGTGAAGAATATTGAAGAAAGTGAAGTAGATGAGCTCGAGCAGAGTATGGAAGAAGAATGAGAAGAAAAAGAGAAGCTAAAGAGTGATGATGATAGAGTGCATATCAAGGTAGAGCTTAGTTATTTTTAGGAAGTTGGTGGTTCATCCCCCAGTTGAAAAGTAGAGTAGATAGAGCACACAGTTAATCAATGATGTCGTATTAGATCTATCTAGTTAGAAGTTAGAGTCTCATACTCAATTTATATTCCCCCATACCACACATCCCCCATGCCTATAATTCATTCATCATAAAAAATAAGTAGCCTATTAGAAGAAGTTAACATACATGCTTTGCAAGATAAGCTTATAGAGTTAGTTAAGGTAGATTTTGGTAAGAATGCATACAAGTATAACACCACACAAAATTAGTATATTAGGAGAGTATCTACAACTATTGTTAACCCTATCCTCTTAGCATAGATTAATGACTAGATAATGTAGATTGAACTATGGGGTGACATACCGGCTAAATTTAAATTAGAACTAGGATCATGACTAGCATTACCTATGATGAAGAGAAGAAAGCTACCTTTGAAAGAACTAGCATGTGTAGAACATGTACTTTTTTACATTATATCTATCAGGTAGCACTATGGAAGCTCTCATTGGAACAACCAATAGATTTATTGAGTACTACGTAGATAGTTGATCATCCCAAAGTATGTAGTGAAGTGCAAAAGTGGGAGCAATAAGTTATCAAACTAGGTAAAGTGGAGATCTCAGATTGAGAAAGTGATAAAAAAACATCCTCATCAGATAGTCTGAGCTCAGAAGAACATGAACTAATTATGGGTCCTTTGGATAATCTATCAACACCTCTAGTTTAGAAACCTCTAGTTCAAACACATCTAAGTGTCCAGTAGAACCCCATCCAGTTGAGAGGATAAAGGATGGCTCTAACTAGAACATTTATCAATCTAGCTTTGTATGATGGGTCCATGGACCCCAAACAATACCTATTGAATTGTAAGATGAAATGGTAGCCAAAGGGATCATAGACATAGACATTAAGAAGTGTGAACTAATTGGAGCACTAAGTAGATGCACACTAGAATACATCTTTTTCTTTAATGCTTCACAACAAAGACCTTCTTTGTAGGATGTGAAGATTTGGCTTATTACCAAATTCACTACTAAGAAGTCTATCAGCTAGACCATCTAAGACCTGAAAGAAATTAGGCAAGGACATCAAAAATTAGTAATCAAGTACAATAAGAGGTTCTCAGATGTAATGAGTTAGGTAGAGTTTACCTTAATAGACATTGATAAAGCTGCATGGTTCATCAAAGGTCTACAACCATGAATTCAATTTGCCATTGCAAAAAAATAGTTCCTCATGAAAGTAGATGCCTGTTCTACTACAATATGGGTAGAGAAGATCAAGGAATATGAAACCAATTTTGAGCCAAAATCCCAACAAGAGAGTACACTTCAAATTTTCATCTAAAGGCTAGAAATACACCAGGGAGTAGTAGAAAGGTTGAAAATTGGTCTATGGTGTGTCGATTGTGGCATAAAAGGACACCATCAAAAAAATTATCCATGTAACAAGGCTGAATCTTATACTCCAGATAAGACTATGGGTCATAACATAGTTAAATTCCATCTGCTACAACGCTATCTGAAGAGCTCATAGAGCATTTTATGTAGGTTCTACAAATATACAAATCACAAAGACAAAGATTATAGGGCCTTAAGGAAGCTGAAGGAAGACATCACTAAGAATGTCTTCACAGTCACTGTGTAGTAGATAACACCATCAGTCACTTCTAGGGTTGATGCAACTAGTGGAGTACCATCAATTAATAGGGTATGGGGAGCACAAACTCCACCTTATTTCTTCCAAGGAGCCACTGGGTGGATAGTACCAACATAATCAAACTAGTTTTTATATCCTCAAATATGGAACCAGATGCCACTACAACAAGGATACTTTCATGCATAAGGGCCAGTGTATAGTGGTTAAAATGGTCTAGAATGTTAAGACCAAAAGATCATGGGACATAGATGCATGTATATACATTGAGTTAGTAAGGTAAAAGATACCCAATTCCATTTTTTATTTTGGTAACATAGTCAACATGATACCGCAATCAACTTGGGAGGATATTGGATGGCCTCTACTGAGTTACAACCCAATTACACTGAGTCTAGCCAATTATGGTAAGGTAGAGCCCATTGGTAGGCTCAAAGATGTTGAAAACATAGTAGTAAGATTAAGCTTGTGAGGTGATTTTGAAGTGATAGATATGAAAACCATAAATACACATTATTCAGACCTGATAGTCAAAAAGTGGGCCTATGATGGGAAGATGACCATCAACATAATTTTGAACAAGCTAGAATCATATCAAGAAGACTATCTTCTAATTATTACTTTAGTTATGAATCCCACCAATCCCTACATCATTCCAAAGGAGCCATTGAATCTAAATTATCAAGAACAAAGCTGGCAGATGGTCAGAACCACTTTATAAATAGAAGAAAAACCATAGGAGTGGCTCAACATTGCTCAATAAGAGGGTGCACCAGAGCACAATGCACAAAGTAAGTTACCTACTGTCTCTCTCCATGATTTATTTCTAAAGCAAGAAGATGATAAAAATATCAAGCAGTGTACTCACTAACATGATCCCTAATAGACTTCTTATTTCAAGCTACATATACAAACCAAGATTACACAGAGCCCAATATAGTAGGGACCATTCACTGGAAGAGGAGTCTATAGTTAGTGGTGACTCAGATACATACCTCCTCAACTAGGACTAAGGTGACCATGAGATTCAACCTATGTTCATGATATGTGCAATCAAATGATAAACACCTCATTATTTTCCCATTGAGGATGTCAGTGAGTTTATTCTCTACTTTAAAAAACATGTACCTAACATGAAGCAAAGGATCAGTGCACTATACTATGTGCTAAAAGGTATCACCACTAATTGGTGGGCTATTCATAGTGAACAACTAGACTAGGAAAGTGCCTGTGCATTCTTGATTTCCTAATTTAGTGTACCTAACATTGCATGTAAACACTAGCTAATGTTTAAAGAAGGGGAATTCCTTAAAGTACATATACAAGAATGCATAGATGGCTAGTCTCAAGAGGGGATCCATCTAAAGTATTGGGTCCATAGCTTCATCTACACACTAGGACCACTCCTGATGACCTGGTATATCCAATAAGAAAGGTGGTGAGAAATATCCAATTGGACATAGGTCAAAAATGATTTTATTTAGACTTTCATCTTCAAAATCATGTAGTTAGACATACATCATGGATTGGATAAGATATAAACCTTCCTCTATGAAAGGGTCACTATAGATTTCATAGCTATGCATACCATAGATGACAAATTGACTCAAGCCTTACAACGGTTTGAGTTGCTGAAGGAGAAGGGAAAAGGCTTGTTTTAGCCCTGATGGCAAATTGAGGGGTAAGGTGATGATGAGTCGACTAACTCAATCAAAGAAGATTTTGGTTTGGGTGATTTTTTAAAACCTTTTAGACTGGATGAACCACTTCCCCAACCATCTATTAAAGAGGAAGAGGATGAATTATTGAGGTAGATAATTTTCCCAGAGATGGAAGGTGAGTGCGCTATCTACAAGATGTAAACTATAGAGGAGTGTAAGCTATACCATGAGCCATTGAAGGAGCATGTTTCTAATATACGTATAGAGGATAACCCCAAAATGGTGAATTTGAGGATGTGTTTCCCACCACATTATTTGAAGTCAAGGGTGTAGATCCTTCACTTTGAGAGATGCATATCGAACTGAATCCTCATGCAAGGCCAATTAAGAAGTGCCCATATAGACTTAACCCAAATAAGAAGGTTAAAGTCAAAACTAATTTATAATGCATGAAGGATGTGAGAATTATTTTTCTCTTCAAGAAAGATTATTAAGTTAGCCCAATGGTAGTTAAACTAAAAAAGATAAGTGATATTAGGATCTATGGAGACTACAAGATCTTGAACAAATCTTGCATAAATGATCCATTTCCCATTCCATTTATAGATGAAGTTTTAGAAGTTATGGCAGGATATAAAGTTTACTCCTTCATAAATGGTTTCAGTAGATACCATCAGATTCCCATCATAGTTGAGGATTGAATAAGACTACATTCACAACTGAGTGAGGATCATTTACATAAAAGGTAATGCCATTTGGGCTTAAAAATGCACCTACGGTATTTTTTAGAGTAGTTGTCATGGCATTTCATGAATTCATCCATGACTTCTTGGAAGTCTATTTGGATGATTGGGATAATGTTTCCTTGTATAAGGAACATTTTTCAAAGCTATGCCTCATTCTAGAAAGGTGTAGAACACTAAAATTAGCAATCAACTTAAAGAAGTGCCTCTTTTTCACACCATTTGGGGTACTTCTGGGCTATATGATGTGTAACAAGGGCATCTTGGTAAATCAAGCCAAGATCACCATTATCACAGGAATGCCACCCCCTAAGATCTCTAATGAAGTGTGCTCATTCTTGGGTCACACAGGGTATTACCATAAATTCATCAAGGGATATGCAGTAATCTCGATGCCACTAGAAGATCTACTACACAAATGTGTCCAGTTCAAATGGACATAGGAGTGTCAAGAAGACCTAGATCAATTAAAGATTAAACTGGTAAGTGTACTTATCTTAGTATTTATAGACTGGAATAAACCATTTCATGTACATGTATATGCTTCTAGAATAGCTATTAGTGTGGTATTAGCCTAGCTAGGAGGAGGATTGGATCATCCAATCCATTTTGTGAGCAAGAAGTTATTTTCTATAGAAAAGAATTATATGACAATAGAGAATGAAACCTTAGCCATTGTGTTTTCTCTTTAAAAATTTATACACTACCTATTGACTACTCAATTTAAGCTATTTATAGACCACCAATAATTGTGCTAGTTTGTGAATAGACCAATGTTAGGAGGATGCATCTCATGATGGCTACTACTGTTCTAAGATTTTTAGTTCTCTATAAATATAAAACCAAGAAGAGATAATATGGGACCTAACCACTTGAGATACATAAGGAATGGAGAGAAACCCAATGAGTTTCAAGATGAGTCCCTAGATACACACTTGTTTAAAGTAGATGCCATTCTCGAAGATCTATAATAGATTGCATAGTTCTTGGAGAAGGGGATTCTTTCAGAACACTACATAGAATGGGGAAAAAAGAAGCTAGTCATTTGTGCACTCCCCTTTAGCATTATAAATGGGTTTTTATATCATAAGGGCTAAGATGATATCATCCATCGAGTAGCATTAGAATATGAGAGTCCTTAGATATTGGAAGAAACCCATAAAGGTATTGTGGGAGGCTACTTTACAGGTGAGGCAAATAATGCATAAAATATTATAAAGTGGAATATGGTGGCTGAGTTTATTTTAGGATGCATAGAGAGAAGCCCAGTAGTGTGACATCTGTTAATGGATTGGGAAGACAAACCATAAAGATGAGATGTTGTTATAACCATGATGGCACATCATCCATTTGAGCAGTGGGGAATCAACTTTGTAGGATCCATCAACCCTCCCAATCATAAAAATCATGCAAGATACATCATTATAGGCATGGATTACTTTACCAAGTGGGTTGAAGCTATCATAATACTAAGTTATGGTGCACAAGACACAGACAAGTTCTTATATGAAAACATCATTATGTGGTTCAATTGTCTAATCTGATTAGTCAGTGACAGATGTACACATTTCCTTAATTTAATTATTACTAAACTAACATGGGAGTTTTTGATTATGCACCACAAAATTACTACGTATCATTTGTAGATAAATGGACAAGCTGAAGCTACCAATAAAGTCATTGTGTGCATACTAACTAAGATCTATGATGTTTAGTGAAATGACTGGGAAGATCAGCTCCTAATAGTACTATGGGTGTACCACACACACTACAAACACTCAATGGGATTTACCCCATTTCAATTAGTTTATGGCTTAAAAGTTGTAATGCCCATGGAGTACCTAGTGCCAAGTTTGTAGATTACTATTACATTATGCATGGGTAATGAGGAGTCCATAACAACTCATTTTTTCTAGTTGAACAAGATGGATGAGTAGTGGCATAGAGCATAGTGGATGTAGGAGATAAATAAATGTAGTTAGAAGGCTTGGCATGATAAATAGCTATGCACCAAAATATTATAGCAAGGCCAATTGGTTTTGCTCTATGAAAGTAGATTTAAGGTGCATATTGGGAAATTGTGCATTCAATAAAAAGGGCCTTATATTATCCATGACATTACATTGTTTGGTGTAGTTACCCTCTAAGATTTAGAGGGAAGTGTATTACCTACTAAGGTAAATGGGTTCTGGCTCAAACCTTACCATTATTAGTTTTTTTTAGTACAAAACTTGTATAATAATCAAGTGTGTGTGCACCTTTAGTTTTTTAATAGTTTAGGCCTATATGTATAAGTCTTCTAATGCATTAGTAGCTGAGCTAACATGCACAATAAATATAAACATCACCCAAGAAGTGGAATGTAACAACCAAAAGAAGGTTATCTACCAAGCTAGAATGATATGCCATATCACCATTACATGTTCAATGCCCCATGGGGGATATTATAGGTGGTTGAAAGGGAGAAACCTGAAGAAGATTGGTTCATCTATTCCAAGCATTAAAGGTATTATTTATTTATGATCCCCAAGAGATTTTATTAGAGCTGTTGAAAGGACATGATGCCTGTACATAGAAGTTATTTAAATCAACAATTACTAATTGGTGGTAGATCAACCAACTTAGCCATATAAGATAAGAGAGTTAGAAGTGTATAGAGACATGGTGATGATGCAAGGTTGAAGTCAACATCTTCACATACAACTTCATCATGCCACAAATGTATACTTTGACATCAAAAGCTAAGAAATTGAATGCCACAAGATCATTTGGTGAAAATCAAATCCAAATAATATTAAATGCATATAAATTAGTGTAAAGAAACATGGTCACATCAGGTGGAGATTATAGGATTACAACTACATTGAAGATTTGTTCTGATAGATCTGACTATTACTTACCAACTTATCACACACCCAAATCTATCACCACACGAGCTAACTTTCTCACACCAATACTATAAATAGATTTTAGGGCCACAACATTCCCTCTTTGCATTTTTTAATTCAAACTACTCTAATAATCTGTGTATTCCTGGTAATTTCCCATGACACCACTTAGCATTCCCTTCCCCCATGCATAGCAATGGCAGTCAAGGAAACCATAGAATAAGTGATTCAAAGGATTAGGGTCAAGTTCATAATTCAAAAAGCTAATTTGGGCATAGGATTAGAACTCCAACAAACAAATTTCTCTAATTACCATAGAGTCACTCTCAAAGGGCTCTATCAAGGATGGTTGTTTGGAGATAGGGGCCTTATTCCATAGAATAAAGGTTCTAACATTGAACAAATTCTTAGGTTTCCCACATTGGTGACCATGATGATTTGATGCAACTCTTATTGGTATGGTATCATGAATAATAGATCTTCCTAAGATAGGATGTCACCATTGTTATTAACACAAAGGCCATTGCATATGCCACTAGTCTGCACTAGCGAGGGTAATCTCTGACCCCTTATAAGTCTACCAAGCTACCCATCTATGATTCTATTAAACAACAAGATAAATGTTGAGGCAAAGGTATTCCACTAGATACCTTCTTGGATGAACCAATGCACTTATTTATAGATTTTTTAAAACTTTGGTATAGGTAGATGACTAAGGCCACCAAAGAGGCAACCAAAGGTGCTGTGAACATTAATCATAGAATGGTGAATGAGGATGAAAAGTTTAGTTGGCCATAATTCTTGTACCATGAGCTTATCATGAACATAGAAAAGGTATTATGGGAGCCAAAAAGCACCTTTCAATACCAATTCCTTGTTATGTTATTGGCTTTTACCTAGTGGTGGGCACTTGAAGACACTACATGTCCACACATTGATTATTAGCCCGATGAGCACTTCAAATCTTTGCTTATCATGTGCTCTATAAGAAATCCCTAATTACAATAGTTGGTAAATTTTTCATAGTTCCATGAGGACATTATACAGATGGAGGCCACACATCCATGTGTTCCTCTAGATGTTATGAAGTATCTCAGACAACATGTCATAGTCATTAGATTTACTTCAAGAATAAAAATTCATATCCATGAGTTGCCAACAATGCCAGACAAGCCCTATCCATTATTTATCAACATAAAAATCACACAAGTAGTGGTAAGGCAAAAATAGATGGCTATTATGTATGCAATGCCTTTACAAGTTATCACATCTTTTGCACAACCCCTCTAAGAAATTGGTCTACCTGTAAGATTCCATGCCAAGAGTAAGGCTTCGTAGACTATCCCTAAGTCATCACAAGGGTGAATTACCCAAAAGACCAAAAGATAGACTTCTTGGCTTGATGATCGCTAGGTTATGCACATTATGTAATTCTACAATTTACACACCTTTGGCATTGATGAGGATAAGGTATATACCATTATGAGGGATGACATGAAGGATGAATATTATGATAAAGAGGAAGAGAAGGAGTTTTTATTTTGGAAGGTAGTATGCACTATCCAAATTCATAATGCTATCACCAATGGATTATTAGTTCCTATACCCCCTAGTCCTCCATCTATTATAGTCGATACAGTCTAGTATGAGGCACAACAAAATTCAAGCTTAGTTGAGTTCCTGACAAAGATAAAGTAAGTGTTCCCTAAGGTAAAGTCGAGTGAGGAACATAGTGGGCAGGTTATGAGTCCTCTAGTGCACCATCCTCACACCAAGCATGTATCATCAAATCTTTTAGAATAACCAATAAAGGAGCCACCCCATCTTAAATGAATAAAACTAATCTATTAGCATGATAAATAATGAGTTTCCTAAGATGAGGTCATACCATCTAAGGAATTATAAAATGATCCAAAAACTCCAACTATCAAAGACAATCAGATAGCCAAAGAGGAGGTGCAAAAATAGAGTTGATAGAGGCACTTTTTATAGTAAGAAGAGGAGATAGAAAACACTCCATTGCATGATGGGAAACCCATAGAATCACCAAGTATAGTGACCTTTAGGGATCAGGTCGAACAACTTATAGAGTCTAATATATAGTATAAAGATGAATAACTAATCTAGGCAAAGTTGGCCTCTAAACAATAACTAGTGTGATATATAAGAGCTGAAGGATACTACATTGCAATAATAGATTCTTGAGTAGTAAATGATACAATAAAAACTATCAATGTAGAAAATGCCACCAGCCACATTTGTACAAGTCAAGACAGGTGAGGCACCTAGTAAAACATAGTTCATAAGACAATAGCTATAGGCCATAGAGTAACCATAGCTAGAGGTATCCAAAATATAGGTAAAATAAGAGAAGGATGAATTTTAAATTCTTTGGTTTTAGGATGAGTCAGATGAAGATGTGAAGTGTACAAATTTTTTCCTCCTAATTCAACCACTCATGAATGCACCACCCACTACCACTGTAATTGACTCTTGCATAGTTCTTATTACTATAGATGTTTCCTTGGATGTTTCCAAGTTGTTTTTGGAAACTCAATTAGAAGGTACATATGCCTTCCATGTGGCTATTTAGAAATCAATAGTTAGTCTTAAGAAGTGTAACCAACAAATCTATACCAAGAATTTAAAACTCTAGAAGGAGGCCAAGGAAGCGCAATAACATAAAGCCTACATCAAGCTACTTGAAGGTATCCTAGATAAATATTGCAAAACCATTGAAGTTAAGAGCCCTATAATCATCCTGCAAGTTTTTCCATAGAATGCTATTGGTGATTTTATAGAGCTGCCATCATTGGTAGAGAAGCTGAGCAAGAGTGGAATCTATTGAAGGATCAACTCGACACATTAATGAAGGGAAAAAAAGTGAAGCAAGAAGTAATTTCCCTATTTTAGGTGATGGCTGAGTACCAAAAGATTATGGACACTACAACTACATAGGCCACTTGGATTACCAATTCCATTCTAGACTAAAACACATAGATCAACGTAGTTATGGCCAAGGTGCAACCTCAATTTGACATGGCCAAATAAGTAACTTCTATTTTGAATGATCCCTAGGCTACTCCCACCAACTATGGACCATGATTTATAAAACTCAATTGGTGCACAAATGGCCTTTCTATAATAGATGCCAGAATGGAAAAATCTATCCATTCATGATACCTTTGTAAGTGTCCAAGCTCAATGCTATACTCACTAGTGAATGGACATGGTAAGTAGATCCAAAAAAAGGTTAAGGAATATCAATAGTCTCTATCTACTATGCTAGACATAGACTTGTACCACTTATATTTGATTTAAGCACCACTCATGGGACTCTTGCACACCATTCATCACATTTTGTTGGGGTGGACATCATACAAGGATGATTTGGCATAGGTAAATCCTTCAGTCACTATGGAGATCAATGAGCCAAAGTTTATCAATCCAACCATACTAGTGAAGTATATTAAAAACAAAGCAATGCCACCACCCAAAGACACCAACATCCTGCTTGTGATGTAGTTGGAGACAACCAAGCATTCTCCCCAATAACCATGATCAGGTGATTGCATCAATTTTGAAATTTTGGTTCCATTATTTTATCAGAGGACTTATATTCAACTAATTGAAAACCTACAAAGGGTGGTCAATTGGAACATTCTTAGCTAAAAACTAGAAATAATGGGTAAGTAGTGAACTCAATTGAAAAACTAGTGATGATGCTCTGATGCTCTTCAAGATATTGTATAGTTCTCGTATTTAGGTCATACAACCAGCTCAATGCTTTATCTTAGGATGAGACAAAAGATTAAGTTTTGGGAAAGTGTTATCTAGGAATAGTGTGCATAAAGGATGACCTATAGGACTGCATAGTCAGACTAGAAGATAAACTTGGAAAATGATAAGGATGAGAATCTTTTAGATATTGTCAGCTCAAAATATAAGTTGTTAAGATATAAATTGAAATACAGTTGATGAATTGTATATTTAGCTTGGACTGTATATTGTTTTGTGTATCATAGATTAGATATAGTTAGTAACCATCTAGAGATATATATGGATGTATGTAATCACTGAAACTATTGTTAAGTTATTTAGTGTTATGCTTCTTAGTTGATTCTAGTTGATCTTGAAATGGTTACTATTGTCTGGGATTATATTATTTTGTACTATGATTAATAAAGGTATTTTGCATTTTTCCAAATCGTTTGTGTTCATTATGCATTCATATTCCTCTTCTATGAATTTGTGTGTTTATGGATCCTACATTAGTTAGTTTATATAAATCCCATCTCCCACCATCTATTCTTGTAATTATCCTGATTCAATAGTCAAGTTGAATTATCACTAATAGGGAGGTCACATTTCAACTATTACCATTAATCCTAGACCAAGTGCTAATAGAACATGACCATTACTAACTGATTCCAATCAACCCACCTATGCCAATAATCCTCCTTGACTTAAGACCACAAACAAGTGTAATAGTAAATATGAATTACTATTTTAGGACACTATACCGATAACACGTCATTACCCTATGACCACAACCAAGTGCACTAGTAATTGAGACTTATCTTATCTGGACCATCTCCATCATCATCAAGTTATAATGGTCTTGTATCTAATCCCAATTATTCAATCATAACTTGATGGTCAAAGATTACCATTCTAGGCCCATAACGTCCTTCCAAAAAACCTATCCAACCCACTATTCTAGCTAGGAATAAGGCATATACCCTTGTTAAGTAAAAGACATTCAACATTGTGGAACAACTTCAAAATGTACCCACATAAATCTCTATTTTGGATTTGTTGTGTAGGTCTACTATCAAAAATAACATCTTAACAAAATTCTTAGGCTAATCCCTAGTTTGAAATGACATAATTGACGATAAATTATAGTCTTTGGTTGGACATATAACCCTAGGATAATAGTTAAACTTTGACCAAAGTGATATGTCATCCCTTGACACTCTCCATAATAATCCATTGTACATTGAATTTTTCCTTATAGATAATGGGTCAGGCCTGAATAGGAACAAATTTCTATAATTAAGTACAAAAGAACTTATGGTATTAGATTTAAATTACGTATGGGTGACCCCATATATCTTATTCATGTTCCAATGATAATGTCTAGGGATGATGATGCCAACAAAAAATTAGAGTCTAATCATAACATTTATGAATACCTTAAGCATACCAACCTATTTGACACCCATACCATTTGTACCATCAACCTAGTCAACTGATGTAACCCACTTCTTCTTTATCATCCTCAACTTATAGCCCAAGACTAACAATAATAAACAGTGCTTGTAGACAAGATGATGAGGCCTTTTTCTATTTTTTAGGCCTAAGAGACAATGTTCCATTGGGAGACCACAACCAAGGGTTACTATCAAACTAAATCTTATAACCTATTTTGGAGAACCAATGAACACCCTTAGCCAAAAAAAAAAAAAGAATAAAACATTGGCATTTGAAAGTGAAAACTTCTTTGAGGCACTTTTAGACTTGGGTAAAAGTAAAGAGAAAGACCAATTTTTTGGGGAAGACCTATTTCAAGTGCCATTAGAAGGGTGTGTTCACCTTTCCTCATATAAAGCTTATAAGACAACCAATGATGAAATTGATTTTGGGTTTGATTTCAATTCAGTAGAACAACATGCCTTTAATCTAATTGTCCAATAAATTACAACAATAATTATGACATGGCCATCCCTACCATTAGGAGATTTAGATTCATCTTGTTTAGGCAATATTGAAAAACTAGTCCAAGTAGAGGATATTGCAGTTATAAGATAATTCAAATCATTACCAACCATTATGGAAGATGGATCGACTCTTCCTATAAAATATACTACAAAATCCAAAATTGGGATTCTAAATGACCCAAAATGGATTAAATTAGGCACATCCCTCACTAAGGAGGAACATGAAATATTTACATCCCTTTTAAGGGAATTTATTAACATTTTTACTTGGGATTATTTAGACATACTAGGTTTGGACCCCACCTTATTTGTATAGACATCTAATTCCTGACACTATTTATGTTAAAATTATCAATCATACTTGATTTGCACTCAAATGCACATTTTAGGTCAAAATCCATAAAATGCACTAAATGTTTTGAACTTTTTATTTACAAGTGCTAATTTAGGCTAATGTATCCCTAAATAGAGCAATGCATTTTATGGGATACCTAACTTTGATCAATTTATTTTGAGTCAAAAAGATGATTTCACTTTTTTATGCTTTGGATCACTCTTTTCTTCTAATTCATTAATACACATCACGTACCTTATTTATTTGTGTTTACAACATCCTAAATGGGAATACGATTCCAACACATCTAACATCACCTTCCAATTCTTCTCGAGTCAAATTATGACCCATGAATTTAAATTTTTGACCATTTTGATTAATTGTGCACTAATTTCCAAAGCATTGTACTAAACTTAATTAATCTTATTTAAGCTAATTAATTCAAATTAGGAGCTTAAGCAAGAATTCCATAGAACTTGTTGAATATTTCATTATTAGAAATTGTTCTTTAATATTTGCATCATCAATTAAATTTGTCAAAATATCAATCAAATATCTAAATTTGGTAGGGGACATAATCATGATCGACCTATGTCTCCCCTATGCCAATTTCCTCTAGATATTTATGAGGATATTTATAGATTTTAATTATATAATTAGATTAATTTATGGCCACACATCTTGATCTCAAGATGGATGGTCATGATTGACCTTGATCAATCTCAAATCTTGAAAATAGTAACATCATTTTAAAGCTTAAATTGTGTGAACTTATGATGCTAAAATCTCTCCATTAGTCATTTGTGATTTGATTATTGTGTTATTTGCATTTATATTAGCTTCATTTGATAGGCAAATTAGATAGTTTCTATGATGACCCTAGGTTTTGAATAGAGCTCTTGAGGCAATGGAGGAACAAAGAAGCCATTGTTGACAAAGACTAGAGCTCTGAATCAAGGGGAAAAACATGCTTGGATCCACTCTTAGATGATGGAGTCACTTGAGAAGGTAAAGGTTATTTTATTTCTTTCATGTAATTCATATTATCATTAGTAAAATCCCATTGAATAGGTTGGCCTAGCTTATTAGCTCTTTAGGCATTTTTATTCATTTCTTGACTAATGTTTGACTAATAATATTTTTAATCCATCTCTACATTTTGTCTTGCCTAGTGGGACTCTTCATCAACACGCAACCCACAAATTTCTTTGTATTCAAATTTTTAATTCTTTTTTTTTTGCTTTGCTAGATTAAAAAGGACCCATAAATAATTAACAACTTTTTATTTAATTAATATTTTTTATAAATTATTATAGGAGTATATATAATTATTTCATTGATATTATCTTGAAATTTCAAAAAATCCTCTTTATATTTTAGTATTTATGACTTTTTTAGTGACTGTCACTTTCTATTTTCTATTTTTTTGGTAAAAATAGCTAGTACGAAGTTAATAATTTTTTTTAACTAACTTTATGGATCTAATTTTTTACAAATAGTTACATCCTAGAGTTTTTGACAATCTCTAAAAATTTCATAGAAAACCAATTTATATTTTGAAATCTATGATATAAATACTGACTGTAGGTGTTTATGATTTATGTGTTTGGTTTTTTTTGTTTTTGCCTTCTAACTTGTTGTTGCATGTTTCATAGGTTTAATATTATTTTGTTAATGTGTTTTATTTCATTAATCCTTTTTTTAAAAGTTTTTATTGAGATTTTTTCTAACCAATTCTGATCTAACATGTTTGCTTTCTTGAGGTTTTGCCTTTGGGTTGACAGGTTTCTAAGTTGATTGTTTCATTCATAAAGAAGCTTCAAAGCTAAACAAAGTTCTGACCTTTTTTTTGTAGGACCTATTTAAACAAAAATATTTCAACTTAAATTAGATATTTTTATCTATCTTTTGTATGTTTAAAAAGAATCAAAATCTTTCATTTGGTGCTTAACAAAAATTTTACGGTGTTTTATTAAAAAGTTTTATGATTGATTTTACAAAGTTTACAACTTAAGGCCAAGGGGCCAAAAGAACGTTACCAAATTTTTTGATTTAAGTACTTTAAAATTAAACACACTTCAAGTTTTGTATTCAATAGATCATTTTCTTAGAAATGTTTTTTTTTCATGAAAGGAAGTTTGTGTATATGCTTTCCCTCGTCCTCGTTAGGGAACTTGGGTGACCAAAAAATGCTTCTTTATTAAATTTTTTCCTAGTCAAAGGGATGGAAAGAATGGCACCTAAGATATCCCCAAAATCACATAGTATTAAGTGATCAAAAAGTGACTGTTAAAGTCATTTCACTTGTCAATTTTTTTGCATCTTGGCTTGTGAGGGTGACTTCATTACCTCCCATGAGTTCTATAGGGAAGCCTTGACCTAGGAATTTATCTTCTATCATTATCTTCAACCCCTCTCCACGAGGGGGGTATATAAATTTGGATCACCCCAATGGGAATAGTGGTTTTAGTGGTTAAACCTTCTCTTAGTATTAGGCCTAAGTTTAGGATGTATGATTATGTTGGACATCACACTACATTGAGCAAGTGACAGATGTAGTGGTTATAAAAAGGGAAAGACCTTTCTAAAACAAGCCATATGTCATAGACCCAAATCACATGTTTCTTCTCTTGTTTACTAATGTGAAAGTTTGTAGACATGGGATCCATCTAGAAATGTTTGAAAAATTATTAGTTTAGTTAACCCCACTTTGCCATACCTTGTCAATTTAGGATTTAAGATGATTAGTTAGCTGATTTGTCTTTGTCTTAGATTACTTGGTCTTGTTTTGGGTCAAGATTTCTTGTTAACATAAAATTTCATGAACCAAACACATTATCCATAAATTTATTAAATAATTAGATGCTATGCTATTCGAGTGGAAAATCAATCTTTTCCTTGTTAAACTTATCGTCATAGACATTGTGTCATCATTGGTCTAATTGGTGTAATTATGCTGCCCACTTGAGTCTATATCATTTTCCAAATTATCTTAAGTATTTTATTAATAATTCACAATCAAAATTGAACCTTTCTAAGTTTTAAGGGTTGATGTGTTAAATTGGTTTTGCCATTTGTAAATTAAACTTGTTTTAACTTGGGTTCAATTTTCTATTTTTTAAATTGAGGGCCATTTTATAGACTCAAAATAACACTTATCATCTTAGTGGACTTAAATCATCTTGTGCTTCACTCACACTTTAATTCCTAGAACACATTTTATACTATCCCCCTTCCTATCACCATGTGGCGACATTGTACTACCCATTTGGTTTTAGTTTTATACTTAAGAATTCATGTATGTTTTCACTTCATGAGTTTCTTAGTTTGCATTGTCTTCTTCATAATCCAAAGAGATTTATTATAATTTTCTAGTTTTAACTCATTGAAGTTGAACTATATTTTTACCATATTGATGTATCACAAAGGTATACGTTTTAGTGTGTAAGTCACACTCTAGATTTTTAAGTTGTCATACCCTTTTCCAATCTATATGATTTTGATTTTACCAAAAGTTGAGTAAATTCATGAACCAAATATTCTAATTGTTTGTGGTTCCAAATAACCCTCCTTTTTATAGTCTCTTTTATACCTTAGTCATTTTTTTAAAAATAAAATTAAACCTATACCTTGTTAATATCATTTGTAAAACATTGATCTAGATATAGTCAAATGTAAAGAGCAACTCTTTTTAGATATGACTCAAAAGGTTACTCATAGTGGGTTATATTATGGCCCTAACTATGAGGATGAGAAATATTATGATGGACAAGAAAATTCTATTGTCTTTGAGGATATTCCTATAATATTCTGATCCAAGGAAAAATACATTGAATATCAACACTAAGAGAGCCAAGATGAAGAACTTCTTAGGTTGATAAAATTAGGTGCTAGATTACACTTAGGTTTTCCTATGGAAAAATTGCACACCTTGGTTAGAGAAGAAGAAAAAAATGGCAAGATCAATCTTTTTCACAAGTAGATATACCTTCTTCTTATAATAAAGGTAAATAATTGCTTACAGAGTCAACCCCCATGAACCTAGATCTTATAACAAAGATCAAGAAAAGAAGTCAACGATATGCCGATCAACTTATCATAGATTTAAATAACTCATTGGTTTCTAATACAGTTCATAATGATGCTTTGAAATAATAATAAAATATGGTTTCAAAAATGCAACAAACATTTGTTGAGAACATAATAGTGGTAGATTAAGATAACCTAAATGAACAATTAAAGATGCAAGAGATATCACAAAATATTCCCTTAGAAATAGAGCATACATTCTTTAAACATCAAGAACCTCTTGTTACTTTACAAAATTAGATACCCAAACATTTAGTTCATATTGAGGAGATCCCTCAAGATAATTTGATTAATTCATCTCAACCAACAAAGAAATTGGTAAATAAACAAAGAATTTCCCAAAATCAACAAAACACTAGATAGTTGAATTCAAGGAATGTTTTACAATCCAAGAATCAATGGCCTATCTACTCAAATCTAGGAGTAAATCAAATCCAAGTCAAAAATTTTATGGTGTACATCCCTCACAAATCCACATAACAATAAGGGCAAATTCCACCGTAAAAATAATAACAGGGGCACATTCTACCCCAACAACAATACCAGAGGCACATTCCACCCCAATAGCAAAATTAGGGGAAAATTCCACCCTAAAAATAATACCAAGGGCACATTCTACCCCAAAAGTAAAATCAAGGGCACATACCACCCCAAAAACATCATAACCAATCTACGAATGCACCAAACATGCAAGAGTGGAACTCCATGAAGGAGATTGTGTAATGATTGGAGTTGAACAATGGAATCAAGAAATATAAATTTGATGAGATATGTCCATATCAATTTGATTTATCCATTTTAAAAACCCACTTTCTACCTCATTTTAAGGCACAAAAATTTGATAAATATAATGGAAAGGGAGACCCATGTGAGCACATACATACATTTTTTATCTTATGCCAAGAAGTTGATTATAGTAGTGAGTACTTACTATGATTATTTCCATGAAGATCAGTGGGATAAGATCTTGATTGGATACTTAAAATTTCTAAGGGATTAGTTTCTAATTGGAATAACTTATCAGAGAAGTTCATCAATGATTTATCTTACAACATAGAACATGAATCAACTGTTGTTGACTTATGTAAAGCTAAAAAATGTGATGGTGAAAGTTTTTTTGCATATCTACAGAGATGGAGAGCATTGGTAGGTTGCTTTTAGCATAATTTTCCAGACAAATAGTTGGAAGATATATTTTCACAAAACTTACATCTTGAGGTTGCACATAATCTATGTTTAGCTTGTGATAACTCATTCAAAGAAATTATTGATAAAAGGATGCAGATTGAGAAGGCTCTTATTGTTAAGGGTCTTGTTAATATTTTCATGCAATGCCAAAACTACAAATTAGGCCCAATAATCTACACAAAATGTTGTGCAAGATAAGCCTAAGGTATTTAACAACAACAAGAACATGGTCAAAAATAGGGTGACTAAAATGTGACATGTACAAATGATACAAGCTCTACCTCCCCAAATGTACAATTATCTCCCCCAAATCCAACACCTAATTTGTAGAGAGAACATCCATGCAGAACATTTCATAATAATTTAGAGTATTTAGCAAGTTAAAAGAACCAATTGAAATAGTGATTCAAAATCTCATAGCAAAAAATCTAATTATATGGCTAGTACCAAGTCCATTTCCTTAAGATCAATCGAAACTAGATTGGTACAAAGAGAATGAGTGGTGTAACTTCCATCATTTAGCTAGTCATGATGCATACCATTATGTCCAATTATGACACATCATTGAAGAGTTTATTGAAAGTGGTGAATTGGAGATTAATTTGGCCACTAAATAGGACACAAATTAGGATATGGGGATCTAAAAGGACCCCTTTTCTCAACGTAATTCATCACCACAAAAAAAAATCAAAACCAAGGTTAGAATCAAAGATAGAAGCAAAATCAAAACCAACATCAGGGTCAGAATCATAATGAGTATAATCAGGATCATAATGCCCATACTAATAATGTAGCTTATAACAACATGTCATATGACTATAACAATACTATGGGGCACATTTCTGCTACCCATATTGCCACTGCTATTATGAAACCACACAGATAATATCATGTTGCTCACAACATGGGACCCATAATTATAGGGTCAACACCCTCTCCCCCTAGTAATATCACATCAAGTTCACATAGTGTGACTATAACTTCAATTGCATAGGTTACTAGTTTTGAAATACAACACCCTTCTTTTAATTATAAAGGCTCCTCATTGACTCAAAACTATAGAAATACATCTAGACACCTATGAGTCATCATCTAAGGCCCTTCACCATCTAGGGCCCTTCACCCACTTATTCTTAGAAACTTCATGAAAACATTATGCCAACGGTCCCAAAGCCAAATATTTTTCCAATGAGGGATAAACCAACTCAATCCACAATAGAAAAACCTTATAGTCTAGAAGATCATAAACAAAATCCCTACATAGATTTCCATATTGGAACTCTTATAGATATCTAACATCCATAGAACTATTTTGAATAACCTTTTGAAAGAATCCACTATGCCTACTAATATAAACCTTGATTAGTTCTAAAACCTAGTCAGACATTTGTATTCATTTTGGAAAATCATGTTTGACCAAAAAGACATGTCCACTATTGTCCCAAATCAAAATAACCCATTATACATTGAGATAATCCTTGCAGATCATAAGATCCAGTGGGTTCTTATAGATAATGGTTTAGGGCTTAATATCATATCTCTCAAGTTGGTATGATGATTGGGTTATGTTGATATAGACATTCAGTTAGAAATAATTACAATCAAGGTTTATGACAATATCAAAAAATAATCTTTAGGCACAATCTAGTTACTAGTCATGGTTGGGTCCATTTCTCACCACACATTGTTCTATATTGTGGATATTAAACTTCTTTATAATATACTTCTTGGACATCCTTGGATCCATGAAGTATAAGAAGTTACTTGCACCATCCATTAGTGTCTGAAGTTTCCCCAATTACTATTCCCATTGATTAACAACCATATCAATATTGTAAACACCTTGAGGCTAAATTATATAATTATAACCATTCCCTAGGTTTTGAATTCATTGAAAAAAAGTATAAAGCCATAGTTTCATATCCATCTCCATCCAATTATATTCACCCTAGTGATTCAGCTTCCACTTTGGCTGATCCATTTCATGTGGCTCTTGCGAAATAATTTGTTATTGAAGACATTAGCATTTACATGTACTATTTAATGCCTTCTATGTTGTAAAGTTTCCTAAATCCCCCAAAATATAAGGTAAGCCTAAACCTTCAAAGGCTCCTAACATACCCAAATAGATTTGGTAACCAAAGAAGAAACAATAAAAACCATAAGTGGTTTTTATACCTATTGTTGCATTAAAGAAAGATCATGAGGCTTTTACCAAGGGATATTGGTTATATTCTGAAGGCCTTGTTAACTGATTTTAGAATATAAAGTATCCTATCCCTAACTAGATAATGGATCATTTTGATAATGCAAGAAAAGGCCTTGGCCCATGAGTGTAAGGAATCTTGAAACCCATATCTACTGGATTACCTAACTTGAATCATGGTCTTGGATATATACTATGAGGAGGTGACCTTATGACTTTTGATAGTGACTCTTTTGAAGTGACTAGTAACAAGACTCTTGGTAGTGACATAATGCCCCATTATACCCTTTTTGATTGTCTTGATGACACATACCTATTTGATTCCAATGCCATTCTAACCATAACAAATATTGGAGCTTGCATTACTAAATCATGAAAATATCCTACTATTAGAGCTTCCCATATTGAAACAAAAACCTGTTCTATTGGTACTTCCATTCTTAAAACATAACACTATATTTTTACCATTAGAGCTTCCCATCCTAAAGTAAAACTTCATCATTCGTTATGCCTTTGCCATCCTAACCTCATTGATTGGGACCAACAAGATTTGGTTATACATCTCAACGAGTTTTAGAATGAAGAATAAATTTCAAAATACATGGGTGTAAGAGATGGATTGCCCATTGGCGATAATAAACAAGGCTTGGATTTTTCATTGGATCCTTATACCTACTTTGGAGAGTAGGAAAACATTATTGGTCACAATAAAAATGAAACATCAAGATATTTGAGTGAAAACCTCTTTTAGGTGCTCATCAATCAGGGAAAATGTAAGAAAAAGACAAGCCTTTGAGTGAAAACTTATTTTAGGCACTCTTAGGCAAGAAAGTTTTCTCATCCCCTCAGGATGCAGAAGGTCCATCTAGCCCAAGTTCTATCACTCATACAAACATCTCTTTATAACAAAAATAAATGTTTGATCATCTTGATCTAGAGTTTTTAGAGGTTTTTGCTACTTGGCCATTACTTGAGATGGTAAATTCTGATTTATCACACTATTTGAAAATTTGGGAGGAAAAACATGATGTGGTATAAGAATATGATCATAATCATACCTTTATTATAATTATAGAAGTCAGATCCATACTCCTTGTGGAAGACATGATAGAAGTGAACTTGAGAATGTATGAGGATCCCAAAATTGTTTATCTTGGAGCTTCCCTTACTAAAACATAATGTGAATAAATTATATTCATCATAAGGAATTATATTGACATCTTTACATGGGCATACTCTTAACATGGCAGGCTTAGACCATGAATTGATTGTGCATCATCTTATTGTCCATATTGATTACAAAGCAATCAAGTAGAAATTAAGGAAGATACATCCATGTATCACCCTATTGGTTAAAGTAGAGCTAGAAAAATTGCTAAGAGCAAGCTTTATTAGGCTACTGGGTTATTCTGAATAGATCTAAAACATAGTTCCAATGAATAAAAAGACCCCAGGTATATGTATTTGTATGGATTTTAAATATATAAACAAAGCAAGCCCCAAAGATTATTTTACTCTACCTAACATTGACATGACTGTCAACTCTATTGTTGGGTATGAGACGCTGTCCTTAATGAATAGATTTTCTAGATACAATCAAATTAAAAAAGCCTAAGAAGATCAACACAAGACTATGTTCACCACTCTATGGGGAACATTTTGTTACCAAGTCATACCCTTTGGATTGAAGAATGTTAGAGCCACATATAAATGGGCCATGACTATCATCTTCTATGATATGATACACAATATTATTTAGGACTATGTTGATGATATACTAGAAAAATAAAAAACATGAGCTAGGCATCTTGACATTTTATGAAGAATCTTTGAGAGGCTTCGTGCATATAAAATCCTCCTAAATCGTAAGAAATGTCTCTTTTGATTCACATTAGGGAAATTTATAGATTTCATTATATCACAAAGAGGGATCAAATTCAACCTTGAAAAAGTCAAGGCTATTATGGAAATGCCTACACCAAACAATCTTAAACAACTATGAAGCTTGTAGGGAAAGGTCCAATTTATACATAGGTTCATTTCTCAATTGATAGATAAGTGCCATCCATTTACCCATATATTGAAGAAAGGGATGTAATTTCAATGGAATGAATATTGTTAGATAGAATTTGTGAAGCTTAAGACATACTTTGCAAATCCACTAGTCTTAAGACCACCAACACATGGAAAGCCACTGCTTCTTTATATATATGCCATAAAGCATACACTGGGGGCACTTTTGGCCCAACATGATGATCATGGTAAGGAGCATGCTGTCTATTATTTAAGCCACACATTAGTGGCTTATGAACATAATTATATGCCTACTGAGAAGGTATGTTTGGCTATGGTGTTCACTACCCATAAATTATGGCATTATATGCTAAACAACAAAACTATTATCACAACTAAGGTAGACCCTCTCAAGTTCCTCTTATCTAAAGTAGCTCTTCAAATATTTATGGTGAAATGGGTTATTATTATAAGTGAGTTTGATATTAAGTACCAAAAACAAAAGGTAATCAAAGGGAAAGCAATTATTGACCAGCTTGTAGAAGCTCCTATTAAATATACTCAACCTCTCAAATTTGACTTCTCAAATGATTCTATTATGTCAATAGCATAAACATCGTAAGAACCTAAAACATGGAAGCTATAATTTGATGGCTCTTCTACATCTCATGGATCTAGAGCTAGTATATTTTTGATTACACCATAGGGGGTTTTGATTCCCAAAACATTCCATATATAATTTCATTATATGAATAATAAGGCTGAGTATGAGGCATTGATCATAGGGATTCACCTTTACATCTAGTGGAATTTTTAGAGCTTAAAAGTCTATGGTGATTCATAGTTGATCATCAATCAGACCACTGATCAGTATCAAATGAGAGATGACAATATTGTTCCTTACAAGTAAATTATCAATAACCTTAAGACACATTTTAAATCTCTACAGTTTGAACAAGTCCCAAGAGTAAAAAATAGATCCACTGATGTAATGATGATGATTGGTTCCATGTTATAGATGGATAACAATGCTAAAGAGTATCAGTTCCTAATTGAAAATTTTCTATAGCCTGCACATGTCTTGCCAAATTTAGAGAGGGTATGTGTCATTACTAGTACTAATCCCCTACCTGAATTACTGTAGTTTTAAGACTTTTATAACTACTTCCATGATTACATTTTCCTAACTCATCCAATAACCAACAAAAACTCTTTCATCATTGTTTATCACATTATACCCTCTTAGGAGACATGCTCTATCAAAAAGGCTATGGTGGAACACTTCTTCATTATTTATCTTCAGGAGAATCAAAAATAACTTTGAAGGAGGTTCATGAAGGAATGTGTGGGGACTACACCAATAGTGTAGTCTTAATAAAGAGACTCCTTAGAATGGGCTATATTGGTAAAAAATGGAGATCAATGCTTGTAATTATGTGAAGAATTGTGTTCCTTGTCACCAACATGGAAACTTGATACATGCACCTTCTTTACCACTACAGTCGATTACAAAACCATGGCCATTCTCAAAATGGGGCCTTAATCTCATCAGTAAAATAAACCCAACATCTTTAGATGGCCATAAGCATATCCTAATTGCTACTAAGTATTTTACTAAGTGGATTGAGGTTGTTCCTCTCACTTATGTTACCAAGAAGAAGATAGCCAAATTTATCCATTACCATATCATTTATCGATATGGAATCTTAGCCTACATTATATTTTATAATGATATATCCTTTATAAACCACAATCTAAAATCTCTTTGTGTAAAGTTTAAGATCAAGCACAAGAAATCAAATCCATATAACCCACAAGGCAATGGATAATCTGAGGTGTCAAACAAAACCATTATATCCATATTAAATAAGATTGTCAATGACAATGGTTATAATTGGCACTTGTGAATCTTTCTTGGCCTCTAGGCATATAAAACAAGTCATTAAAACCCAAAAAGAGCCACTCCATACTCCCTTGTCTATGGAACATAAACTATTATCTTGATTGAGATCAAAATGCTAGCTTTACAAGTATCACTGGAACATATTGAAAATGATGAGGACTATAGAGTTTCAAAGCTACAAGAGTTATAAATTCTTGATGGAAAGCATTTAGCTTCTCTATAAAACTTGCAAGTGTGGAGAAGCTATAATAAGTGCATTCTCCCCTAGGAGTTTGAGATTGGTGATTTGGTCCTAAAAGAGAACCAAAAGAATAAAAACACTAAATGTACGAAAAAAGGCGAGTTTAAGTCTAATTGGTTGAGACCATATGTCATCATGGAAAAATATGGACCAGGGGCATATCGATTGGTTACTCCAAATGGTGAATAACTACTAGATCCCATGAACATCGTACACCTTAAGAGGTTGTATGCTTAAATAGTCAATTGAACCATTGTATATAAGACCCCTTATTTAGGGGTAACTTGTGTCAAAGTATTTTATCATACCATTATATTTTGGACTGACCTCTCATGGACATTTTTAAATTTTGACCTATCCTATATTGTTGGCACAGTTCATCATTTATATACCAACACCTATTTTATCCCACCTTGGACTGTCCTCTTGTGGACCATATTCATTTTGGATTATTTTTTTGAGAACCACATCTTTTTTCATGTCTTGGGACTTATTTTAACCTAAACTCTTTTATCCCTTAACCAATTATAATCCTGATTATGACTCATAGGTAATATGGACATATTTAATGCTAGTTCTATAAAATAATTCAACCAGGATAGCATTTTGTAGCTTTTAATTATATATAAGTGAATATGGATATCATAACATATGGTTGTTTCCTACTGCATGGTTAGTCAAATATTATCTTAGAATACATATTATTCTATCATTATTTGCTACTCCTTGGTAGACATTATTGCCTTGACAGGATCCTCACTCTCACCAATTTGTGAGCATAGGCTATTAGAAACAGCTTAGCTATTATTTGAAACTTTTATTTTGAGACGTACATCTCCATGATTAGGCCATTCCATAAACCTTTTGTGTATATTTATTTTCTATTTTTTATTCATAAAAACACCAAAAACATAATCAAATAATCCATAAATGAACAAAAACATTGTTTTACATTCTTATATATTTTGATATCCATACTCTTGCCATTTTGTAAGTACTTACCTCACTCACTTGGTTTTTTATAGACCATTCTCATTTATACAATCTCACCATTTTTTGAGCCCATTTACCTTTTCTTCTACAACATTAATCATGTTTTTATGTTCATCACCTTTTTCTTCTATCCCACTTCGCAGGAGAACTACATTTGGCTTGAAGTTCATGTTGGATGTTGAGTCTATAGAACTACATAGGCAACATCCTCTTGCCTAGTGCATTTAGAGTCAACTTAGTTACCTAATTACTTATTATTCTCTTACCCCTTTTATTATTATGAATGATGGATAAGGTTTTTATGAGTCATAATCATGCTAGAAATAGTTCAAAAGGGGAAATATGCTAGAAAATTTTGAGAACAAAAATACCATTCAACACATTTTTAAAATGTTTAAAACAAACTATGTAATATTTTATTTTTATTTAGTGTGTGAGGCATCACACAACACACAAAAATTGGGATACATAATGAACATAGTAGTAATCAGATTACACACACATCACCTAGGGTGTATACGTACATTATTTTCCTACATAGGCATTGTGTTGATTATCTAATGAATCTAGATTTATGTCAATCCATCCTCCTTATTTATTTATTACTGAGCTATCATAAAAAAAATTCCTCCTTAGACACTCTCAACTCATATGGCCAGTCTTTCCAAAATTACTACATAATACAATAGGTAACACTACTTGCTCTATGTCTCTCCCTATGTTGACATCTATTGGGGGTTTATTCTACTCCCCTCTTCCACATGCCTCCCCACATTATAGAAATCATATTCCACTTTGGGTATTTCACCTTTCTTAGCTATCATAGCCATTACCTCCCTTTACTCTATTAGTTATACTTGCATAGGTAATGCCTGTCATTTATTTAATGCACATCCCCTTGGATAGTGAGGATTCCCTCCATGATAGATTCTTTATTATTCATTTTCTATAGGCTAAGGGTGATGTTCTCTTACCTTGCATCTTATGTAGTGAAATTCCTACCTTTTATATTGCTGTTGTGGTTAAAGTTCAAGATTAAGCTATGGGTGCATTTTTATTTGATGATATTAGTTTAGTAGTACTTCTAAAAGCACCATTATTTATTGTAGTGTCTGAAAGATATGAACATTCACCACATATATTGTTTTGAGTCATGGGGTTGTTGATTATCTCCACCTTCATTTATATTGTTCCCATTGTTTACCATCTTCAAATTTCATAGTTCTTAGCACTGTCAAAAACCTACAAAATCAAATGATTTCACATTACATTTTTGTTCTTAACATGATTCTTAAAATAAACTACTTGACCATTAGTCCTCATTGACATTCATTCCATTCCACCAAGTAAGTGGGTCCTATGATGTCATTGATTCCATTAAATATTCTTACCACTTGAAATAATCATGTCTACTCCCATTTTAATGTGGATGTATCATGTTGAATGACATAGTTATCCTAACAAGGGCATTATGTGCTATCATGATCTCCTTTATATATCATCATCAATGTTCTTGTCATTTGATTCATATCTAATATCTTTATTTGATTTCATCTATCATAATCTTCATAGTCCCCTTGGTATTTTGAGTTGCTATCCACTTTGTCCCACCTTATCCAACTATATATGTAATATCTTGGGTTATCCCAATTCATGTTTTATGGGCCCCACTTCATAGATCCTACAGATCATTGTTACTAAGGTACTAAGATAGAAGATGTAGATATTTCCACCTTTCATCCAATCTGGCTATATAGATATTGATTTAGGCATAGTCCATACTCTATCACTCACCACACTACTATTTTTTTACCACATTGAATATGCAAAACCTTCAAATAAAATATTTATAGGTCATCATTATGATACTTCCCATAAAAAATTGGTTCTTAATGATGATGAAATTTTTCCAAAGAGACTATGCAGATTCTGATAGATGTTCATCTTCTAAAACTCAACTCATAGTGATAGATGTTATCACTATGCTTATGCCATCACATAATTTTAGATGCCATATCCTCCTCATGAAGGCACCTTTTCCTTGGATTAGCTCCATTAAAGGAAATTTGTGGTGTTTAGCATTGTGTTAACCTCTTATTCATTTTACCTTTCCCATCTATGTTTTCTCATCCTATTGAGTGTGGGATCATTGTGGTGAATATTCACCAATCATTGGCTACTACTATCACCGTTATGCGAGCACTTTTTCCATTTAAATGTTCTCATCATTTTATAAGCATTTTAAGATCGGCACGATCTCATCATTTCATGAGTTGGAATATTTTATATCTCTTAATTATCAATCAAGTTGAGATACTTTGAAAATTTTAAAAACATTCATAAAACATTTAAAAACTCAAAACATTTTGTTTTGTGTATGCGTTTATTTGATTATTATTTGTTTGTTTGTTTGTTTTTTTGAGTTCCACTTTGGTCTTGTTATTTTGGGTTGATTTTCCAAGTACATCTTGATGGTCCACATGGATGTTGCTTATTTATATCTTGATCTCATGTTATCAAGTTATTATTTCTTTATTTTTAAAACATTCTTGTTCTTACTTAAATATTAATTGTTCATAAATTGAGTTTAAGGTTAGGTTCATTTATGATTCACTTTTATCTTTATCTTTGTTTTTTTTTAAAATATCAATGGTTGTAACTCTAGTTTTGGTATTTTTTATAATTATCCTTAGTTACAAACATTCACATTTGAACTAGCTTTATACAATGGAAAGACACTATCATTATAGGTTACTCATACTTATGATGTATAATTTATTTTGCTATAGCAAACACTTTGTGCTCTAGATTTAAGTCTTAATATCAACACTGCTATGATGAATAGGTCTCAAGAACACTATGCATTATCTAGGCTCATGATATGAAAATAGGCATCTAGGCATCATGCATTTTAACACTCGAATCTATGATTAGATGTGCATCTCTTCGCATACATCATGAGTCTAATCAAATTTTGGTCAATTTTATTCAGTACTCATTCCATTCTCTCCAATTTTTGGGTGAATTACATTAGATTGAGGTCTTAATAGACTATGTAGGTAGTGCTCAATTTTTATTGAGGCTAGTTTGACTATTCTTCATTCTTATTTTCATCTCTTTCATCACTTTGTGTATTCTTGTATGCTTGGTTTCTTATGGCTTTCCAAGCCATTTTACCATCACATCTATGTTTGTACCTACTCACTTTAATCTATGTTTAGGTTATATTATTGAGCTAATTGCTTATAAATTTGCCCATGGTGGGGCACAACATTTGAACAACGTCATTATTAAATCAGCTCTATAGGGGTAAACCATTATTTATTATTTCTCAGTGATCAAAATTAGCCCTACTAGGGAAAAAATATCTTCTCAAAATCAAATCTTATCTATTGAGGCACTTATTATTATCATCTTTATGGAGGCCACGTTCCCCCTTTTCCTCTAATTGTAAACTCTCCACACTTTTTACCATGATGATAATGTTTTCATGTGTAACTTATCTTGGGAGTGATCAATACCATAAGCGTGCATCTTGCAATCTTAAATTGGGTGTGTTCAAAGTGTGTCCCTTACATTTATGTATTGAATCCTTCCTATTCCCCTCATCTTTGGGGCCAATTATACCTCTAATTATATTTTGATCATTGATGGTGACCACGTGTGAAATCATTAACTCATTTAGATGTGATCTAGTCCATGGGTTAATCTCTCATTATCCCTCTCTTTTTGAGAGTAAATCCTTCTCTTTCATCCTAGTACATCCTCTCGAGGGGAAATAATGGGTCATTTCCAATTTCTTCTTGACAACTCTTTTATTTGAAAAGATGTTGCTTCACCTAAATGTATCGCTATGCCTTCTCAAATAGGGGGAAAATGTAGACATCCAATTCCTAACACTATTTGTGTTGGTATTATCAATCTTATTTGATTTGTACTCAAATGCACATTTTAGGTCAAAATACATAAAACACACCAAATGGTTTGAAATTGTTATTTAGAAGTGTTGATTTAGGCTATGTATCCCTAAATGGGGAAATGCATTTTATGAGATACCTAACTCTGATCAATTTATTTCAAGTCAAAATGATTATTTCATCTTTTGTGATTCAGTTCACTCTTTTATTATAATTCATTAGTACACATCATGTACCTTAGTTATTTTCTGTTGACAACATCCTAAATGGGAATACTATTCCAACATATCTAACATCACCTTGTAATTATTCTTGAGTCAAATTATGACCTAGTAATATGACTTTTGATCATTCTAATTAATTGTGCACCAATTTACAAATAATTGAACTAAAATTAATTAATATTTTTAAAGATAATTACTTAAAATAAGGAGCTTAAGTAAGAATTTCATGGAACTTGTTGAATATTCAAATATTGGAAATTGATTTCTAATATTTGCATCATCAATTCAACTTGCCAAAATATTAATATAATATCTGAATTTAGTGGGGGACATAATCATGATTGACCTATATCTCCCCCATTCCCATTTTATCTAGATATTTATTTATTTTAATTACATAATTGGATTAATTCATGGCCACACATCTTGATCTCAAGATGGATGGTCATGGTTCATCCTGATTAATCTCAAAAACCTATAAATAGTAAGGTCATGAACATAATTTTCAAGCTTAAATTATGTGAACTTATAATGCTAAAATATCTCCACAAGTCATTTATGATTTGATTATTTGATTATTTGTAGTTATATTAGCTTCATTTGATAGGAAAATTAGATAGTTTCTATGATGAGCCTATATTTTGCATATAATTCTTAAGGCAATGAAGGAGCAAAGAAGCCATTGTTGACAAAGACTAGATCTCTAGATCAAGGGGGAAAACATTCTTGAAGCCACTTTTAGATGGTGGAGTCACTTGGGAAGGTAAAGGTTATTTTATTTCTTTCATGTAATTCTTATTATCATTATCAAAACCCTATTGAATAGGTTGGCTTAGCTTATTATCTCTTTATGCATTTTTCTTAATTTCTTGACTAAAGATTGACTAATAATCTTTTTAATCCATCTCTATAGGTTATAAACCATCTTGTTTTACATCCTAATGCCAAAATTGTGAAGAAAAAATTGTGTAAGATGCATCCTCATATTGTTATACAATTAAAGAAAAATTTGGAAAAACTCTTACAAGTGAGATGCATCCAACTGATCGACTATTCAGAGTGGATCTCGAATGTTGTGCCTATCAATAAAAAACTAAAAGGAATCAAAATATACACTAAGTTTAGAGATAAAAATAATGCCTTCCATAAGGATGAATTTCCTTTTCCAAATGTTGACATGATAGTTGAATCCATAGTGGGGTATGAAATACTTTCACTTATTTTTAGGGTACAACCAGATATAGATTACACCAAAAGACTAACACAAGATGGAATTCACCACTATATGAGGAATTGTTTTTATTAGGTTATGAAATGTGGTCTCAAGAATGTTGGGGCCACATACCAAAGAGCTATGACCATCATATTTCATGATATGATGCATGGAACTATTGAAGACTATATCAATGACATATTGGGTAAATAAAAAAACCCATGTTGATCATCCAACCACACTGCAAATAATATTTAAGAGGACTTATGAATACAAAGTTAGAATAATTACCAAGAATTACGTCTTTGATTTCACTTTAGGTAAATTATTAGGCTTCATCATCTCTTATTGGGTCATTAAAGTTGATCCTACCAAAGTACATGCCATTACTAAGATGTCATAACCTTATAATTCGAAGGGGCTCTATAGTTTATAGGTTAAGATTCAATCTATTAAACACTTCATATCATTGTTGGTTGATAAATGTCATCCTCTTACACACTTATTAAATAAGGGTGTCACATTTCATTAGGATGATGACTGTCATAAATACTTTTAGCACCTAAAGGATTATCTTGCCAATCTACCTATTTTGTTACCTCCAATACATTGAAATCCATTCCTCATGTATCTATTTACCACAAACAAAGCCTTGGTGGGACTTCCAGCTCAGCATGATGATAATGGAAAAGAAAATGCTATGTACTATTTAATATGTACACTGGTTGCATATGAACACAACTATATGCCAATTGAAAATGATTATTTAAATATGGCATTTGCAGCCTAGAAGCTGTAACATTATATGTTTAAAAACAAGACCATGGTTATTTGAAAATTAGACCCACTCAAGTATCTACTATCTAAGACAACTTTACAAGGCCACATGGCTAAATGAATCATGCTTTTGAATGAGTTCGAGATTGAGTATATCAACCAAAATTTTATCAAGGGACAAGTACTTTTGATGAATCTCTCCTTATAGATACTAAACCACTCACTTTACAATTCTCAAATGCATCCATCATGACCATCATTAAAACACCTCCTAAATAGTAGTACTATAAGCTATATTTTGATGGATCATTCGCATAACATGGATTGAGGGAAGGCCTATTATTTATGACACTATAGGGGGACATTATCGCTAAATCATTCTATACCAATTTTATTTTTACTAACAATATGGGTAAATATGAAGCACTCATTTCAAGGATTCTCTAGGCAATATAATGGAATATTTAGCATCTCATAGTTTATGGTGATTCTTAGTCAATAAAAAAATTGGGTTACAAACCACTTTTAGACCAAAGATGACAAGATGGTGCCATACAATGTAATAATCAATGTTCTCAAATAGAAGATTACCACATACAGATTAAACACATAATGAGAGCTAGTAATAAGACAATGGATGTCATGGCCACCATTGGTTCTTTGATCCTCCACATTGACAAGGTAAAAGAATATCAATTCCTCATTTAAAGTCTTATATTTCCTTCTCATGAACCTTAAACCATCACAATGATATTGTTGGTCCTAGCTCTATATGGTATTTCAACCTCTTTAACTACCTTCATGACCATATCATGCCACCATACCTATAAAACAAACAACAAAAGGCCTTTACACACTAACCTTAATTCTATACCTTGCTTGGCCCAACCATTTACTACCACAACTTTGATATAACTCTATTTAATTATTTAAATTTGATAGAAGAAACATTAGAGTTATGAGAAGTTCATGAGCGACCCACACTAGTGGGGCTATCTTAGCTAAAAAGATCCTATGTATCAACTATTATTGGCCAATTATAGATGCAGATATGGATACTTATGTCAAAAAGTGTGATAAATATCAAAATCATGCCAATTTGATTCATGCCCTAGATAAACACTAAAATTGATGTTTATAACATGGCCATTTTCAACATGGGGACTTGATCTCATTAGGAAGATTAACCCTACCTCATATAATGGCCATAAACACATCCTTACCATGACTAAATATTTCACTAAGTGGGTTGAAGCTATACTGCTCACTTATGTGACTAAAAAATATATCTTCAACTTCATATTCAATAATATCATTTTTCACTATGGTATCCCATCTGACATTATATCTGATAATGGTAAATCATTTAAAAACAAGATGTCAAAATGATTTGTGCTAAGTATAATATCACTCAACATTTTTTTACTGCATATTATACACAAGGTAATGGCCAAGTAGAGGCATCCAATAAAACCATTATCAACATCCTTAAAAATATTGTTAATGATGTTGGACATGATTGGCACCTCCAAACATTCCACGCCCTTTGGGCATATTACACTAATTACTATACTCCAATAGGAACCACTCCGTATTCCTTAGTCTATGACACTGAGGCTATTCTTCCCATTGAGTTTGAGTTACCTTCTCTCCATATCTCATTGAAACATGTATTAGATGATGAATATTACTGAGGAGATCATCTACAAGAGATAGACTTACTTGATGAAATATGTGTGGCCACTGTCAACAATATTCAAGCATACCAAAATAGACTTCATGGACAATATAACTGGCAGGTTAAATATAGAGAGTTTGAGCTTGGTGGTATCATTATCCAATAAAACCAAAACAACACCACAACTAAGAAGAAGAAGGGAAAGTTTAAACCCAAATAGATAGGCTCCTATATCATTATTGCAAATTATGGTTCCAGAGCATACAAACTTTCTACACCAGATAGAGATGAAATTGATGAGATGATGAACATCATACACCTGAAGTGTTACTTCACTTGAGAGACTTGAAATATTATCTATGAGGCATGTTTATATTATACTATAATATCATCACCTTCTTTGTATCGTACCATATATCGGTCTACCATACCTTTCCTATCGACCAAAGTTGTTTTTACCCTCCCTATCTAGCCCTTTGACCTAGTTCCTTTCCATTTATTCTTCATCCTCCTTCAATGACAAAATTTAGATCAAGTTTTAGCATTTGATTTAGTATTCTAGATAGAGATGGTATTTTGTACCAGTATGATAGTGGTGTGGTAGTTGCATCCTTCATTTCTTGTTTTGTTTCATTATGAGTGTTCTTTATTATAACTACCTTTGATAAATTTTTTATCCCACTCAATACTACTAATTATAACTGCCTTTGGGAAAATTAGTATCATTGACCTATGTCATTGTTTCCAAATTTATAATCACCTATGGGAAAATTAAGAACAACACCTTTACTATACATTTCCATATCACCTTGCCATTCTTATGTTATACTATGCCATTTACCTAAGTTTACGAACTTGATGCTACCTAGTTGGATTATTCCACTATAAGGAAAAACTATAATGACTTGAGGTCCTAATGGGACTATGTAGTTAGTGCTCACTTCACATTGAGGTCAGCTCATTCACCCTATTACCATGATCTCTTCATTTTATGATCAATTTAAAGTTTAAACACTCTCACCATTTTATGAATTGAACCATTTAATATCTCATAATTCTCAATTGAGTTGTGATGCTTCAAAAATTCCAAAAACATTTGAAACAGTTTTAAAACTCCTAAACATTTTTAATGACCTAAAAATCCTAAAAATCACAAAATCATGAAAATTGGCTTATAATATACATGTGAGATATAAATCCATCAAATTTTTTAGGATGGACCATCTTCTTTATTTAGTTTATTTGTAGATAGCTCTGGTATTTTTCCTCCCATTTTTGGGAGAACTACATCAGTTTGAGGTTCACATGGACTATGTAGACAACACTCAGATATATGTAGTATCTTAGGTTAGTTCAACCATACCTTTCATTATTTTTTGATCATTTCTTTGCCTTAAAGATTTTGGGACTTCTAGCTATTTCACAAGTAGCCCCTTGTCATTTAGTTTCCCCATATTTATTGGCCTTTACCTTACGCTCTCACCATTTTATGAGTTTATATTATGTATATAATGTATTTGAATTTGATACATTAATGACCACTAAGATTTATCTTATGCACTAACTATTTTGAGAGATCATTCCTATTTTCCCTACAACATAATCATATTCTTGTCTTCATTTTTCTTCTATCCCATATCCTAAGAGAACTACATTTGGCTTGAAGTTCATGTTGGATCTTGCATTTATAGAACTATGTAGGTAACATCCACTTTATTAGTGCATTTAGAGTTAGCTTAGATACCCCTTCCTTTTATTCTATTCCCCCTATTTTATATTCTTCTTCTGTTGTGTTTATTTGTTTCATTATCTCCTATAGCCTAGGGGTAACGTTAGTCATCTTATGTGTCATTGTTTCCCTATAGCATAGGGGCAACCTTGTGCCATTCTTCTTGATTTGTTATACTTTTGTCATTAGTATCGAGCTTAGGGGTCACCCTATCACCAAGAGTAACACATATATTACACATGCATGAATAATTTATTTTCTTTTTAAACTAACATTGTGATTAACCATTGTTTGTGTTTTTGTTTTGTTTTGTTGTGTCTTTTTTTTAATTTCTTGGGGTTTTATCTTCCTATTTATTTGTTTGTTTGTTGCTTTTTTGTTTGATTTCATTATTATGCCTTGAATTAGTATACATACATTCATGGGTGATTCATTTTGAATTATACTTAAGTCCATCCATATTCATACACCAACATTGTCATCATGGTTTTTATCATTGGTGAATTATTTTAATTTATTTATTGGATTGCATGTCAATCCTTATGCATATTATGACTAAGTTATCATGATGCATATCATCATGTGCTATAACAAAAATGATCCCAATAAATCTTACCAATAATGATGTCTTGATAATTCTCCTTGCTCACCTAATTTTTTTTGATCTATCCATATCATTTTCTAAATTGTTGTCCCCCAAAAGTAACAGTCATTTTTGGGACAACATTTGAACTATTTTGGTCTTACAAACCAAAATTGTCTCTTCCATTTCCAAAATTTGTCCCAGACATTTAAATTCCTCATTTTCTAAGCTTCTCAAGAAATCCACAGACTTTGCAAGTCAAGTTCAATGGATTTTACATGATTTCTATGGACTTTGTATCTTCAAATTCTACAGGCAGGTTTATTTATATAGGTTTAAAGGCTTCTACAGGCAGTTTCAGTCAAAATATGGTTTTCAACACTTAGTCATTTTCCAAAATTGGTTCAGAGCTTTGGTTCAATTGAAAATCTTCATCGGCAAGCATCTGAGTGCAAAAAGAGACTTGAACCATTGAACCATTGAACCACTTTGGTTCAAAGGTTCAATGAGTTCAAAGTTTAAAAAGTTCAACATCTTTGGTAAGAGTTAAGTGCTTCATCAAGGTTCAAAGTTTAATCACTTCAATTGGTTCATCAGCTTCAAGACACTTGGCCAAATCAAGGCCCTACAACCATTGAACCGTTGAACCATTGAACCACATTGGTTCAAAGGTTCAATGGGTTCAAGGTTCAATGGTGGGTTCAACCAAAGGAATAGTTCAATGGCTTGGTTCAACCAAGTGGTTTAATGCTTTATTTCACTTAGTGTCTTTTGGTTCAACCAAATAGTTCACTCAGTTGGTTCATTCTTTCAGTTCAACGTCTTGGTTCAACGTTTATAGGTTCAACAATAGGTTCAAAGACATTTTTCAAAGCTTTATTGAAGCTGTTGAACCAAAACTTGGTTCAATGTTTTGGTTCAATGATTGGTTCAACCAATTGAATCATTGGATGGTTCATCGGCTTTTGGATCAAATGGACTCAACGTGCTTCATTGAACTATTAAACTAGTTTAATGGATTGGTTCAATCATTTGGTTCAAGGAAATGGTTTAACTATTGGTTCAAAGGCAAGTTCATAACATCTTGGTTCAATACTTAGTTCATCGGCTTGTTTCATCCAATTAAACCATCGAATTGAACCATTTTTGGTTCAACGTCTTGGTTCAAAAGAATGGTTTATCACCAAAGTTCAAAGAGTTGGTTCAATGCAGAAAGAGACTTCTCGAAGGACAAGTGCCCTTGCAGAGGACACTTAATCAATAAAAGCACCCTTCAAAAGGGTCATTTTTCAAGGAAGCCGAAAGGTAATTCTTTCAAATTTGTTTAAGACATAAAAATTGGCTAACACTTGATTCTTTTAGACTTTTGTTTGAAGGAATTCCTTCAAATAAAAAGTCTAAAAGAATTCTAAGTGGCTACGGGCTCAAAAGATCTGAAGACCAGTCAAAGACTTTACAAAACAAATTTTTGTGGACTTTTGTCCGTGCGTCAAATGTCCACAGAAATTACCTGTGAGAGAAAACACCCAGGGAAAAGGTCTATGGGGAACTTTTATGGGAGAAAGCCTGGGGATTTATCTGTGGGAACTACCAAGGCAAAGGGCTACCGAAGGACCCTGAAGGGCAGGTGCCCTTGCGGGGGACTCTCGGTGGCCAAAGTAAAAGGCTATTTCGACTTGACATAAGTCATTTCTTAAGGACCAAAAGGGAAAGTATGATCTGGAAGAATACAAATCCAAAAGCTAAAAGAAGACCAAGGGGTGATGCACCCGAAGACATCAAATTCAGAATAGTGAACTAGCCATTGAGAGTACATTGATGGGCATGTAAATGTCAATATTAATGACAGTGAAATAACCATTTAATCCTTTGAATTTATAGACCTAAATGCATTCCCAAAATTCAAGACCAAAACCAATTGAAAGTGAGAAAAGATAGAACAATGGATGAATCCAGGACCCAATTCAATTAACCAAAAAAGGAGGAACAATGAAGACAAGATCAAACTGCTAGGTGACATTGAAAGTTGTAATTTTTCAATTGCATGGCTTATTTATCTACATTGAGAAGATAAAATGGGTAAAATGCCCCAAATTTCTAGTCTATCTTCTTAACAGTTCTTAATGCATCATGATGTATTACTGTTCTCGAGTCCTTCTTGAAGTGGCTATATAAGGGACTTTCTTTCACTGTAAATGGATCTCTTTTTTGACAATCTGAATGAAACTCTACCCAAATTGAGAGGCATCATTAAGACTTTGTGCTCAGTCTATTGATCATATTCTATTACTGGAATAAGAAAGCAAGGGACTTTTTCAGACTTTGTGCTGTGATATCTTTTATGTTCCATTAATTTAACAAGCAAGATTAGTAAAATTAGTCAAGAAGGTGTCCTAAAGAATCAACTGTGGAGAGAATTTGTGCCCCCATAGCTTCTTTCAGTGTGTTTTCTTTTAATTGTTATGTAAAGGACTTTGAGAAGACATTGTGCCCTCTTTGTCCTTCGTATATTACTCTTGAGCATTTCAGATAGAGACTTTATGCTGTGTCTCGATTTGATGGTTATCATACTCTCAGTTACATTCTATTTTTATTTCCAAGAGTATTCTTGTGGCTGGCTGAATAGTTCATTTGAAAGAAGAGGAGTGTTGTTTATCATTCACTTGAGTTTTTCTTTTGTTTTTTACACATCATCTCTAAAGAAAGAGAGATGGATGGCTCGTCCTATCCTTGAGTATTATTTTCTGTTTATACATATATAAAGCATATCCATAGGGAACCTCCCCTTGATGAGAGGAGAGAGAAGTCTCCTTTTGATGTGATAAACTTACACATGAGGATGACTAATCTTCCCACTTTGGCTGATTAGATCTATTTTGTTTATCAATAAGCTGATAGACAAAATATTCAACCAACAATTTTTGGTGACTCCATTGGGGATATACCCATTATCCATTTATATCCTATTCATTCACCTCCACACTCATAGGGAAAGAATGCATAGTTTAAAGCCCCAAGCTTTAAATGAAGCAAGGTCAATTCTTTTCCACTTTTGTTTTATAATCTGGCAGATTCAAGGTATACACGAAGCCAAAGGGCTAAAGGTATCGTTGATCCTGTGTTTGAGCAGGTACATCAAAGTGATTTTGATCTATTTCCTTCACCATATCATCTCCAACGAACCAAGAGCTTCCATCCTAATAAAGCTAGATCTCCATTACCAGATGAAGTATCTACTTCTTTTGTTGATAAAGCTATGCCTATAATTACCCCTTTGAGATTTGTTATCCCTCCTTTTCAGAATCCTATAATGGCAGTTCAAGGCCCTTAGGGTAATGCTTTTGGTCCTCTCAATCTTACTCCTCCTCTACATGAGATTCCACGTAGTTCTAGGGAGAATTTCTCTAAATTCTATGGTGATGGGAAAGTTCATCCTGATGAACACATTGCAGTATTCAGTATAGCTTGTGGAGTAATCAGAGTAGAGTTTGAAGATGTAGTAGTCAGGATTTTTGTTGAAACACTACAAGGTGCTGCTACAAATTGGTTTTACCATTTACAGGCTCAGTCTGTGACTAATTGGAATACCCTTAAAGCTAAGTTTGAAGCTAGATTCAAACCTGTAGAAGATGCACATACACTTCTGGCTCAACTTACACAGATGAAAAAAGAGCCTCATGAACCTATGAGAGACTTTATAGACAAATTTGACAAATTGAGAAATATAATTCCTACCATTTCTTGACCTACAGCTGAGAATCTTAAATGCTTTTTCATTAATTCTCAGCTATCTGAAGTCAATTTCCTCTTAAGATGTGCTGGTCAAATAGATCTCACTGCATCTCAACTTTTGGCCACTAAAGTAGAAGATGATCTCATCTTAGCAGGGTAAATAAGAAGAGATCCAAATAGAAATAGAGCTTCATCATCTTTTGAATTTGCATCTACAAGCACCACAGATCTAATGGTGCAAAAATTATCAAATGAGCTCTTTGCCCTCAAAAAGCAAATGGCTCAAGGAATGTCTTCTATTCCTACATACAGAAGAACATTCCCAAATCATTCATATCAGGGCAATATTGCCAAAAACCAAAGACAACAAAATCGCCTTCCTCCTCCACAAGGGAAACTTGCCATAGAAGCTACTCCAACCAATTCAACAATGGGATATCTTGAAGCAGAATAAAAATTCTCTTATCGGCATGAATTAAATCAAGAAAATAATGCTGATATTATTAAAGACAATCAAGAAGAATTAGCTGACGACTCCCACATTAGTTTCTTAAATTACCAAGATGAACTTAGAAGCAAAGGAGAAGCTTCAGATGGATCATATGCAGTGTTTACACAGTCTAAAAACCAATCAGTCCAGCAGGCTGATAAAGAAAAGATAGATGAGCAATCACAGCTAGTGGTCACAATTGTCAAGCATGGAACTAATCTGCCTTTTCAACCAAAAGATCTGATAATCACTCAAAATGTAAATACATCTGTTTCACCTTCACCTTCTACTCCCAATTTGCAAACCATCCCACCTCCCATCCCTTTGAAAACTCAAAAAGTTAAAGTACCTTTTTTTGTACCTAGCTCGATTCAGCCATTTGAGATAATTGATCATGTCAAAAAGATAAAATATAGATATCTAAATTTGAATACTTGCAGTATAATCTGGATCAACTAAATAAGCTGGTTCAATATGTTAAACATCAAACTATCCCTGTAGGACAAAAGGCTAAAAAAGTAATTCTTGATTCTCCAAATAATACGCCTATTCCAAATAATATGGTCATTACTCCTCTAGCTGCTCCTATAAAAATAGAATCCTTATATGTTTCCTTGTTAATCAATGGCCACAAGATGAGTAACTATATAATAGACTCAGACACATCTCATAATGTCATGCCTACTAAAGTCACTGAGTCTCTTGGTCTCACACTGACCAATATGTTTGGGAGATGTTTCTCCATGGAGAATAAACAAGTACCATTGCTGGGGCAAATCAAAGATGCCCAATTTGCATTCCCAACCTTTTCAGACAAGAGGATTAAGATGACTATCTTGGTGGCTGACATCCCAGCATCTTATGGCATATTGCTTGGATGGAATTTCTATAAGGACATGAGAGGAGAACTAAACATGGATCTATCTGAGGCAAGGATCCCTATCCAAGGTGTGATGAAGAGATTACTTCTTGAAAAGGAAGCAAAATACATAGTTACCAAGACATCAACTCCTAAAGCTCAAATCCTTTTTGAATCCGTAGGTATGGGTAACTATTTTTTATATACGGATGAAGAAAGACTCTCCATCTCTGATGAGGGAAAGTCTCAAGTAAAGCCATTATCTGATGAAATTTGGACTTTGGAATTTGATGGTAGTTGTTCCTCTACTGGTTTGAGAGCTAGGATTGTCTTAATATCTCCTCAAAGAGATATGTTTCCTTTATCCTATAAATTACAATTCAGCAACACTAATAATACAGCTGAATATGAATCGCTATTGGTGGGCATGAAGGCTGCTCAAGAAAGAGGCATCAAGTTTCTTCATGCCAAAGGGGATGCCGAATTAGTGGTCTGTCAAGTGAGAAATCTATATCAGACCAAGAATGAGAGGTTACACCACTACCATAACCTAGTTTGGGACCAAATTGAAAGCTTTGATGCTTTCAACATTTCTACCATTCCCAGAGAGTCTAATGATAGAGCTGATGCACTTGCTATTTCAAGAACTCTCTTAGTTCCTCATTCAGATTTTAAAGAAGCCAAGTATACCATTGAGCTAGTATTTAGACTAAGTGTTCCTGACAGTGATGATCATTGGAAAATATTCAATGATGATAATCAGATCATTACTTTCTTGGAATGAAAAGACAATTTTGAATAGCTATATTTTGAAGGCAACAAATCTCAGAAGTCTAAATCTATTTCTGAATCTAGTTCAGATGTAAATGAAGAATTCCTACAACTAAAAGGAAATAAAATTCCTAAAGGCCTGGTTTCTCTTGAGAAGCTATTTGATAAGCATGATAGATTCATCAAACAACAACAAATAGATTCAAATTTCTCTTAGGGATTTGACCAAGTAAATCTGACCAATAGAGAAAATCCCAAGATGTTCAACATTGGTAAGTGTTGCACCCCTGAAGAAAGATTCAAGTTCACTTCTTTAATCCATCAATACATTGATGTCTTAGCGTATTCATATGAAGACCTGAAGTCTCTCAGACTTGATGAAATCTACCATCATATTCCTCTCAAGACTGATTCAACACCCTACAAGCAGAAATCTAGATAATATAATCCAAAAAGTTTAGGTACTATTATGTCTGAGATACAAAAAATGTTAAATGCTAGAATTATTTTCCCAATCCATCATTCTACATGGATTATGAACATAGTGCATATAAGGAAGAAGAATGGAAAAATTTGCATTTGTCTAGATTTCAAGAATCTAAATGAGTCATCTCTAAAAGACAATTACCCTTTGCTAATCATGGACCAAGTGCTTCAAACAGTAAAAGGATCAGAAATGTTATCAATGCTGGATGGTTTCTCAGGTTATAATCAAGTTAAAGTTGGTGAAGCTGACCAACACAAGACTGCATTCATCACACCTTGGGGTACATTTGCATATAAAAGAATGCCTTTCAGCTTAATAAATGCTAGCGCTACCTTTTAGAGAGCTATGGACATGTCCTTCAAAGATGAGATTGGTAAATTCATAGTGGTATATCCTGATTTAACTATCTTTTCAAAGCATCGATATGATCATGTACGCCACTTACAACAAGTGCTGGAGCACTGCCGCCAGAATGGTATTTCCTTGAATCCTAAGAAGTCTATTTTTGGAGTGACAGAGGGGAAACTCCTTGGACACATTGTGTCCAAAGAAGGCATAAATATTGACCCAGACAGAGTCAAATCTATTTAAGAGCTGAATTTGCCTACAAGTAAAAATGTTGTTCACTCTTTCTTCGAAAAAGTGAATTTTTTACAGAGATTCATTTCTAAATTTGTTAAGAAGACAAGACACATTGTGAACATGATGAAAGGGAAGACTACCTTTAGCTAGACTAAAGAAGGCAATTCAACGTTTCAAGATATCAAGACTGCCATTGCTCATGCCCCTACCTTGGTTTGTCCAGATTACCATAAAGATTTCATCAAATACAGCTATGCGTCTGAGCATACTCTTTCAACGATTCTTGTCCAACAAGACAAAGAAGGTATGGAATTCCCCATCTCTTTCATGAGTTGCCCTCTCAAAACCCATGAGATGAAGTATTAAAATATAGAGAAGCATGCCTATGCCTTGGTAAAAGTAGTCAAATATTTTTGCTTCTATTTTTTGAATTCACATACTACAACCTTAGTTCCTAACACTATAGTCAAGTCTATATCAACTCAGTAGGAGTTTGGCACAAAGAGAGGTAATTGGATTTCAATGATCCAAAAATTTGATTTGAATATCAAGCTGACAAAGTTGGTCAGAGGTAAAGGCCTATGCCAATTAATGGCTGACAATAAACCAGAAGATACACAACATGAAGAAGCTGAAGTGGAAGATATGCCAACAGTCCTTTTTGTCTCCACTACCAATGAATGGTACTCAGATATTGCCTATTTTCTAACTTATTGTGAATGTCTTGCTCATTTGTCTTCCAAAGAAAGGAGAACTATCAAGTTGATGGCTACCAATTTTGTCCTTTGGAATAACGGCCTATACAAGAGAAACATAGATGGAGTATTCCTTCGTTGTGTAGATAAAGAGAAACAAACCTAGCTCTTGAAATATTTTCACAATCTAGCATGTGGAGGACATTTTTATGCTCCTGTGACTGCTCACAAAATTCTATGAGCCAGGTACTACTAGCCAACTCTTTTCTAAGATGAACATAAGTGGGTGAGGAAATGTGAACTTTGCTAGCAATTTGTTGGAAGACTCAAGTTGGCTGCCCTGCCTCTCAAGCCAGTAATCATAGAGGAACCTTTCCAGTAATGGGGAATTGATTTTATTAGATTAATAAATCCATCTTCAAGTGCTGGACATGATTATGTCCTTACAACAACTGATTATTTCACCAAGTGGATAGAAGCAATCCTAACTAAGCGTGTTACTTCAGAAGTTGTATGCAATTTCCTCAAAGAAAATATCATTTCTAGGTTTGGAGTTCCATTCAAAATCATTATTGATAATGTAGCTTGTTTCACCTCTCAAGAGATTACGTAATTCTATTTTCATTATGGAATTACACTCTCTCATTCTTCTGATTATTTTCCACAAGGGAATGGACAATCTGAGTCCAACAATAAGAATTTGGTAACTATTATAAAAAATATAGTAGATGATAATCAAAGGACATGGCATAAAGCATTGGTTGATGCTCTGTGGGTAGATAGGATCACACCAAAAAGGGTAATTGGTATGTCTCCTTTTCAACTTCTTTATGGTATTAACGCTGAGATACCAATCACCTTAGAGTTACTAGCCTTGAAATTGGTGAAGGCCATTGAAGATCAGACATATGAGAGTTATCTTGACAAAAGGATCATGTGCCTGACTAAGTTAGAAGAATAGAGAACCATGGTGGTGGATAGAATTGCTGCTCATCAAACTCTGGTAAAGAAACTCTTTGATCAGAAGGCCAAAAATCATGATTTTCAGATTGGGGATCAAGTCCTGCTATGGGACAAAAGAAGAGAACCAAAGGGGATGCATGGAAAGTTTGACTCCCTTTGGAGAGGCCCATTTATAATTCATCAGCACATGGGTGAAAATATCTTTTTATTGAAATACCAAGATGACACACTCTTTTCTTTGCCCCATAATGGGCATCATTTGAAACACTTCAACTCTTGAAGTATTAGATCATTGCCTCTGTATATATGTATATTTGTACAAGTTTTTAATGCTATTTTGTTTTTTTTATTTTCTTTTTGATGCCTTTCATTTCTAGGTAGCATGACTATGAAGCCCAATGGTACACTTGAAGACACTGGAGATTCTAGATTCTACTCCTTTCAATTCATTTTGCAATTAACAGAAGTTCCCCAACTGGAGCTAGCTATTGTCCCCCAAAAATAACAGTCATTTTTGGGACAACATTTGAACTATTTTGGTCTTACAGACTAAAATTGTCTCTTCCATTTCTAAAATTTGTCATAGACATTTAGATTCCTCATTTTCCAAGCTTCTCAAAAAATCTACAGACTTTGCAAGTCAAGTTCAATAGATTTTACATGTTGATTTCTAAGGACTTTGTATCTTCAGATTCTATAGGCAGGTTCATTTATACAGGTTCAAAGGCTTCTGCAAGTAGTTTCAGTCAAAAGATGGTTTTCAACACTTAGTCATTTTCCAAGATTGGTTCAGAGCTTTGGTTCAGTTGAAAATCTTCATCGGCAAGCATCTGAGTGCAAAAAGAGACTTGAACCATTGAACCGTTGAACCATTGAACCACTTTGGTTCAAAGGTTCAATGGGTTCAAAGTTCAACAAGTTCAACATCTTTGGTAAGAGCTAAGTGCTTCATCAAGGTTCAAAGTTCAATCACTTCAATTAGTTCATCAGCTTCAAGACACTTGGCCAAATCAAGGCCCTTGAACCATTGAACCACTTTGGTTCAAAGGTTCAACAGATTCAAGGTTCAATGGCGGGTTCAACCAAAGGAATAGTTCAATGGCTTAGTTTAACCAAGTGGTTCAATGCTTTATTTCACTCATTGTCTTTTGGTTCAACCAAATAGTTCACTCAGTTGGTTCATTCTTTCAGTTCAACATCTTGGTTCAACATCTATAGCTTCAACAGTAAGTTTAGAGACATTTTTCAAAGCTTTATTTAAACCGTTGAACCAAAACTTGGTTCAACGCCTTGGTTCAATGATTGGTTCAACCACTTGACTCATTGGATAGTTCATCAACTTTTGATTCAAAGGGACTCGGTGCACTTCATTAAAAAGTTGAATTGGTTCAAAGGATTGGTTCAATCGTTTGGTTCAATGAAATGGTTTAACTGTTGGTTCAAAGGCAAGTTCATAACGTCTTGGTTCAATACTTAGTTCATCGGCTTGTTTCATCCAATTGAACCATCGACTTGAACCATTTTTGGTTCAACTGATTGGTTCAATGTCTTGGTTCAATAGAATGGTTCATCACCAAAGTTCAAAGGGCCGGTTTAATGCTGAAAGAGACTTCTCGAAGGACAAGTGCCCTTGCAGAAGACACTTAATCAATAAAAGCACCCTTCAAAGGGGTCATTTTTCAAGGAAGCCAAAAGGTAATTCTTTCAAATTTGTTTAAGACATATAAAAATTGGATAACACTTGATTCTTTTAGACTTTTGTCTGAAGGAATTCCTTTGGACAAAAATTCTGAAAGAATTCTAAGTGGCTATGGGCTCAAAAGATCTGAAGACCAGTCAAAGACTTCGCGAAACAAATTTCCATGGAATTTTGTCCATGGTAATTTTTCACGAGACAAATGTCCACAAAAATTACCCATGGGAGAAAACACCCAAGGAAAAGGTCCACGGGGAACTTTCACGAGAGAAAGCCCAGGGATTTGTCTGCGAGAACTGCCAAGGCAAAGGGCTGCCAAAGGACCCCGAAGGGCAGGTGCCCTTGCGGGGGACTCTCAGTGACCAAAGTAAAAGGCTATTCTGACTTGACTTAGGTCATTTCTCAAGGCCTAAAAGGGCAAGTCTGATCTGGAAGTATACAAAGCCAAAAGCTGAAAGAAGACCAAAGGGTAACGTGCCCGAAGACGTCAAATTTAGAATAGTGAACTAGTCGTTGAGAGCACATTGACGGGCATGTAAATGTCAATTTTAAAGATAGTGAAATAGCTATTGATCCTTAGAATTTATAGACCCAAATGCATTCCCAGAATTCAAGACCAAATCTACCTAAAAGCAAGGAAAGATAGAACAATGGATGAATCTAGTTACCGATTCAATTAACCAGAAAAGGAGGAATGATGAAGACAAGATTAGACCACCAGGTGGACATTGAAAGTTGCAATTTTTTAATTACATGGGTTATTTATCTACATTGAGAAGATCAAATGGGTAAAAGGCCCCAAAGTTCTAGCCTATCTTCCTAACAGTTCTCAATGCATCATGATGTATTACTATTCTCAAGTCCTTGAAGTGGCTATATAAGGGACTTTCTTTCATTGTAAATGGATCTCTTTTTTGACAATCTGAATGAAACTCTACCCAAATTGAGAGGCATCATTGAGACTTTGTGCTCAGTCTGTTGATCATATTTTATTACTAGAATAAGAAAGCAAGGGACTTTTTTAGACTTTGTGTTGTGATATCTTTTCTATTCCATTGATTTAACAAGTAGGATTAGTAAAATTAGTCAGGAAGGTGTTCTAAAGAATCAATTGTGGAGAGACTTTGTGCCCCCATAGCTACCTTCAGTGTGTTTTCTTTTCATTATTGTGTAAAGGAATTTGAGAAGACTTTGTGCCCTCTTTGTCTTTCGTATATTACTCTTGAGCATTTCAGATAGAGACTTTGTGCTGTGTCTCGATTTGCTGGTTATCATACTCTCAGTTACATTCTGTTTTTATTTCTAGGAGTATTCTTGTGGCTAGCTGAATAGTTATTCTAAAAGAAGAGGAGTGATATCTGTCATTCACTTGAGTTTTTCTTTTGTTTTGTACACATCATCTTTGAATAAAGAGAGATGGATGGCTCGTCCTATCCTTGAGTATTATTTTATGTTTATACATATATAAAGCATATCCATAGGGAACCTCCCCTTGATGAGAGGAGAGAGCAGTCTCCTTCTGATGTGATAAAATTACACATTTAGATGACTAATCTTCCTACTTTGGTTGATAAGACCTATTTTGTTTATCAATACGCTGATAGACAAAATATTAGACCAACACAAATATAGATTAATTAACTCATGTAAGAATTATAATCCTTTCTAGTTAGGACATGCATTTCCATCCTAGTAGGTTACCCAGATTTCATCTTTCTCCTCTGAATCAGTATACACTTACTCTATGACTATGAATTTCATAAGTAAGTCCCATTTCTAATTTCCCATATTATTCCAATTTATCATGCTATTGATTATAACCACCTTTGGAAAAATTATTATGTTTCAATATATCTAGATGTTAAAGATAATAAACACCTTTACGCAAATCATTATCCTTGTCTTTCCCTACTGGGGCATGTATTCATTGAGATAATGATTATAATTGCATTTAGGAAAATTATTATCTCTATCCACCAAACTGGGGCACATTTTCATAATGCTAATGATGATAACAAACTTTGTTGAAATCATTAAATCTATCTACCCAAATGGGGAATGTTTTCATTGTTCTAATGATAATAACTACCTTTGAGAAAATCATTATATTTTTACCATTTACTTTTACTAATGATTATAACTATGTTTGGGAAAATCATTATCTTTTTACTTTGTTATGTAGGTGATTATAACCGCCTTTGGGCAAATCATCTTTTTTATCTACCCAAGTAGGGCATCTCACTATGCCATTAATTATAACTATATTTAGGCAAATCAGTCTTTTTCACCCCCTTTACATTTTTTTTGTCCCATCATTTATTTCTTTTGAGGGACCAATCACTGACCTTCTTTGTTGACTGCTCCCTTAAGGGGGCATCTAGAGCTCATCCATCACTTGTTAGGGAATTAGGCATACATGACATTTTCATTATTTTAGAGAGTGTTACTATGACTATAGCTTAAAACACCTTTCCAAACAAGGTTGAATTGTAGACACCCCATTATGATCACAACTGGCTTCCAACTAGACTTCAAACTGATTTCTACCAAACATTATAAACTAAGCCTAAAAATCACTAAACATCCAAATTTTAGCTACAAACCTTTCATCTACTCATAAAATCATGTTGAAGAACCCCTATTTTGGGTATTATATCATATCAAAAATAACCTCTCATGTATTCATCCTCAATCACCAATGACCTAACAACTAGTAGTTTGACTTATGGACCCATTAAGCAGGGCAATTGATCAATTATTAAAAGAGCTAAAATGCTAATCAAAATTAATCAATTAATTAAACTAGATTAAATGATTAGATAAATTATCCATTTGAAATTAATGAATATCTAAAAATGTAAATTCCAAAATTCAAATTATAAAGTCTTTTCATCATTGCCTTTATGAGTTGTTAATCTCTCCCAAAATATCTAAAAATATCTAATTTTAGAGCCATGCCTAGTAATTGAAAATCATAATTAAATGACACTTTATAACTCAATTGGAGTTATCCTCAACTCACCTAGAGTTATTTTTAACCCATTCCATGTGTAAACTCAACCTTAACTCACCTTGGGTGAGAGTTAACTTTAGAGGCTCTAAATACAAGGCCATACCTATTGATCAATAAAACTTTATAGTGTAGTGTTATTATGTAGAATTTCCACCATAAGATATCTTGGTGTAATGTTTTAATGCTCAAATAAATTTAAATAAACCTTTCAAGTAGTGTTAGCATGCCAAATTCATAGTCCAACTAGCCAAACTAAGGTGCCAAGGAGAGGAGTAGATGGAACTTTATTGATAAAGACTTATTGATGCATAAATTGAGCAAGCCACTTTAAAATGCCAGTTTGGAGCTCCAAAGAAGATAAAAGAGTGATTTTTTTGGTGTTCTAGTTGTGTTTTCATTTATATACTTGTTATCTATGATCTCTTTAGTGTCTAGGCAAGATGTGTTAAGTGTTTAATGTGTTATTTTGATTTTGTTTTATTGGACTTACACTATACTAATCTCCCCTTTATGGATTCCTTGTTCACATAATTATCTTGATATCATATCCAAAGATTAACAGTAAAGTATCTCTTCAAATCAAATTGCCAAAATGAAAGAAGGTTACATTGATACACATGTATAATCCTAAACTTACTCTCTTTACTTTCAAGCATTTTAAATTATTTAAATTTTAGATTATATATTGTAACATGCTCTTAGTTATAGGATAGTCACCAAAAAATCACTCAAGTGGGAATCATGCAAATACAAGGTGTGTTATACACACCTAGGTACACATTTATTTTCATTTAAACTAGAAATTTCATTACTTGATTAAGGGGGCAGTAATGGAGAGACTAAATTTAAATTATATATCACCTTAGTCTATTATACTTGGAAATTACTTCTCATGGCTGTACCATTCATTTCCTAAGACCTTCTTTCTTCCTAAAGGATTACATCCACTATCTCTTGGGCTTATTACTTGTCTCTTAGTCTAACCATATGTTATTCTAATGACCAAGCCTTCTATGTTGTTCAAAATTATATAAACCTACTTATTATAATCCTCTACAAGTTTTGGACTTATACCTATTTTACAACTTTCTAGGCGCTGGTGTCCTAGTCGGACACCTACATTAATACTAATGTCCTATGCAAAACTAAGTGTCTAGTGCCCTTAAGTCATCAAATTTGTAAATGAAATGTATTCCTATAGTTATCCTAAGTGATTTTAGATGATATATTTACAAACATTATTGGTATATATATACAATATCAATCCTCATTCCTTCATCACCTAGCACAAACATGACAATTCACAAGGCAACTTACCAAAAACATACAATGAATAATTTAAGTGAGAAAAGCTTCCCTATTATTTCCTATTTCAATATCAGTCATATGGACAACCCATATATAAGTCTAAAGTAATAAATGATCACTCCATTATTCTTATCTACCAAGTTACAAGATAGGTCACTCTATGTATTTGCTTATCACATGTTGCATCTTGATACACACACAAGCCAACATGTAGGGGATAATTACATAATTCTGAGGCCTCTTTAGAGCATTGGTTATGTAGGTATCACCCATTGATAGAGGGTCCTTATGGCATATCAATATTATGTGCCCACTAACCCATTTTTTCCATAGTCACTCCAAGGGTGAAGAGCTAGGGTTTTATCATTTGACAAAGAATGATAACTTGTGTATGAGATTTTAACAAACAATATTAAAGGTGATGGAAAACCTTGAAGAATATAGGTGGTTGCACTTAGATCTAGTTAATATTTTATACTACACACCTATGCAAACATTTAATAGTAGTTTCAATAAAACCATCTATATTATATGTAAGCATATAAGGCCATGAAATATAATTTTATAGAATCTGATGATTGATCCAGAATCTATATCTAGTCTACTTTTAGCATGTTCCATATCAAATCTGTATTTGCATAATAAATTACCTAATTAATCTTATAATTTATCATAATATTAATCAATATATATATATATATATATATATATATATATATTTCATTTTTAGCATATATCAACATTTAAATTTATAATATTTTTAATCTTATTTTACAATTAATTGACCTTCTATAGATCTGTTTATCACCCTTGCGCTTATTCATTTCTATATTCTTAACCCTATACTATATTTATCCATCTAAATTTAAGGTTGAATATTAAAAACCCAATTTTGGTAAAATAAACTTTTTCATTAGGTATTTCATTTGTTTTTTCACATTTTGTCCATGTGCAAACATTTGACCATTTTTGGTATATTTTCTCCTTATGTGGGGCCCTATGTCATCATTCCATAACTTATGTATTCATCATAATTTTATTTTTTGTTTACTTTTATCTAATATCAATATATCATTTTGATATAAAATATTTGAAAACCTACATATCCACTATTCATTTCCCTCTTATGACCCCAAATTCTCTAAGAACATCCAAAATACTATTTCTAGGTCTTTTCCAAAGTCCTAGTCATCCATGCAGTTATTTCCTTACCTACAAGTACATTAAGCATTGATTGTTGCCTTATCATATGTTTTAGGTTTGGAAGATTTGTATATGTGCCTTAGAGGAGTCTATATACACACATATATTTTATTTAATTTAACTAAATATATTAAACCAATTTTCAATAATGGATGTTAACTCAACGATAGATAAAAAATCGATAATAGTATAAGTAGATTCACACCAATGATTGATGGTAGAGAAGAATAATTGAATAAAAATTATTGAGTCACTTTGAGTGTGAAACCTAAAAATAAATTCAATAAGGATAAAATATGAAATATTATCCTAAAATACTAAGCACTATCTTTTATATATACCCTACTTAGGTTATGGTTACTATTGACAAATTTTGCCACCATTGGCCAAAGTTGCTTATGTGTAGGTTTTCAAGAAGGATCCATTAATGGAGTGAAGAATAAATAGGTTATAAAAAATATAATAAAAAACTAATCAAGCCAAAACCATTCTCATTAATATCTCACATGTCCAAATCTTGATAGAGGTTTCTTCTATTCCTCTAACTAGCTACTTGCAAGTTAGTGAAGACAATTTTCAAATGTTCATTTCATGAAAGAAAAGAGGACTTGGTTAGAATGGTATTATAAGAATATTTGGGTAAATATTATATTCATTTGTTTTATTTTAAATTTTCTTAAATTTATGAACAATCATTAAGAAGGAAAGGTGCTCTAAAACCCTTCTTAAACCCCTATAACTTAGTTCTAGGTAATATGTTTATATTTTTGAGTTATTTTATAAAAATGATTTTTTTTTAAAGATATTATGGGGAATAAATGACCTTATTAAACTTTAATCAATTAAAATTTTAAGAAAAATAATGGAGAAAGGTGAATGTATAGGTTGTAGGGTTTCAAGCAAGAGAAATGCCAGAAAAAGCATTTTTGAAAGATTTAAGAGATAGTTTATGAATATAAAATAGTTTTAATAATTATATGGTATATTAAATGTACTAATTAAAAAATAATTAGGTATTTATTCCTCATAAAATATAATAAAATGGAAAAATATAGACTTACATGCATTCAAAAATGAATTTGTGTAAGCTAGGAAACACTAAAAAGTGCATCTTTTGAGTTTTATTAAATGACATATCTTAAATTTTGACATGGAAGTATATTTTAATTAAATTAAATTTTTAAAATTTGTTTCATATCTATAATTTACCTTATTAGAGATAAAATGACAAAACATAGGTCTATTCATGAAGGAAATCATGGTTTTCTCACTAATTTGCTCACAAATGGAGTTAGAAATGAGTGTTTCAGGTCCTTAAAATTAATAAAAAATATTTTAGAGTGTAAATAATTAATTTAAATATATAAATATATTATCATAAATTTAAAATCAATTAAAAATAGGCTTAGACCAAATAAAAACATCTCTAGGTCACCCTGCGGGTAGAAAGTAAACACTTTTATGTGATTTTTTTTTGAGAATTTGGTGAAGTATTTTAGAGATTTTAAATTTTTTTAAGTTATTAAAAACTTATACCTATACAATTATCATATTAGGAGTTTTTTTTGAGTCTTGTAAGTCATTTTAGACCCCCTAATCTAAATCAGGGTTTATTGAGGGATAAAGAACACAAAATGGCATTTTTGGAGGTTGTAAGTGGAATTTAGAGCTAAAAATTTGTTTCAAATTATATAACATCATGGTGATGTTTTTAAAATAATATTTAAAATAATTATCTATTAAATTCAAATTCATCAATTTATAGGTTCTCATGGTTCATTCAAGATGCTTGCCAAAACTGTAGAAGATAGAAGCATCCAAGAAGAACCAACATGAAGAGTTCTTATTGTCATCATAAAATGCACTTCAGTAAGAATATTTCATGGATTTTTAAAAAAATAAACATAATTATCTCTCTTTCTCTCTCTCCTACTATTCCCCATTTGATCTAATTTTATAAAAGTTAAGTTAAATAGGAGCAAGCCTTCAATTAGTCCTAGAAAGGTAGAGTTTGAAACATGCAAAAGTGGAGAAGTTGAGTTAAAGTATTAGTTAATATTTGAGGAAATATTTTCATGAAATGGACTCATTAAATATTCAACATGAAATATTTATCCTAATACACCCATTGGGTTAATTTTATAGAAGTCAAGAAGTCAAACATGCATGAAAGATGCAAGTCAAGAAGCTCAAGTCAAACTCCAAGTTGCAAGTCAAGAAGCTTAAGTAAAACTCCAAGATGAAATGAAGTTAACTGAATTAAAAATTAAATATGCATGCAGGATAAAAATGAGTTAGTTTAAATATCAAAAAGAGTTAACTGAAGTGAAAAATAAGATCTCTTCAATTTGAAGAGCATTTAAGCAAGCATAAGACCTTTGACTTTTCAAACACATTAAAAAATGAAATAATAGAATCTCTCTCTCCTAATATGACATATTATATGTTTTAATTTGGGAAGTGATGTTTGAGTTCAAGGTTGAGTTAAAGTTTCAGTGGAAGGAAGAGTGAACTTGAGTTAACATGTTGACTCATCTAGTTTAGGGCTACTTTATGTTATCTATCTCTTATTTATTTATATATGTATACTAATTTTATAATATTATTAGGAGATTATAGTTTTGGATTATATAACATCTACCAAAATTTTTATTACATCACCTTTGAAGCAATAAAGAGTTGATTTTTTCTCTATTTTCAAGCTGTTCATGAAGTGTGTGTCTTATGTTCATTGATATAAATTAGTGAATGATTATATTTTATATGTTTAAGTCTAAAATTTTCACCTTTATTAAGTACATATAAATTTTATTAGGTCATATCAAGCATCTAAGTCTGATTTGTACCTAACCTAGAAGTGAATTCAACCATTGTTCATTCCTTCCAAGCTAGTGTGAGTGTTTGTCAAGACATGTATATTAAATACTAATGAGAGAGTCATTGTATGAATTTGAAGTGAATGTGTATAAGTTATTAAGATTATAAAGTGTGTCAAGTATAGGCATAATTGAATTTGATATTGGTGCATCACCCCAAATTTTTAATTTTATTTTCAATTGCAACTTGTGTATTACTCAATTTCCCCTTTTCTTAGTCAAGAAAGCACATAATTAGAGAGTTTAGAGAGAATTGAGTGAGTGTACCAAATGTAATGAAAAATTCATATAGATATTATCTCTAATACAGGGTCACCCACTCCTTGGATAATTTCTATTATATCAACAAAAGTGAGAACAAGCATACATTCTTGCAAGGGTGCACTTCTAAGTGATAATAGTTACTCCATAAGTTGACCCTAGTAAAAATATAATAAAATAGATAAATGTGACAAGATAGGTAACAGGTTATATAGGCCACATATTGGAAACACATATCCCTAGACATGATATTGATTAAGGATGTAACATGCCCCTCCCCTTATGAAGATAGTATTTCCCTTAATGTTGAATAAATTTAGATACTATAGTAGGAATGCTTCATACTCCCACGTTGAATTCTCATGCCACAACCATAAAAAATAAACCAAACAAATTATATATTTTTAGTATTATAATAACTATGTCCCAACATTAAGTTATGTACATGCATACCAAATTACAACACTTAACTATATCATGTACATAATTGATATCATATTATTATCACAACCATATAGTGGGGTCAAAAGGTTAAATGGTTGAACACTTTATCCCAAGGATAAATTAAATAGTTGAATGCTTTACATAAATATCTCTAAAGTATTAATCACTCCATCCTTGATGAGGCATGCACTTCCAACATTAAATCTAAACTAATATTAGTTTGGTGAAGCCTATAAAAGGAGAATGTTAACCAACCAATAATGATAACATCATCTAAGAGGTATAGTCAAGGTTTAGGGCTTGATAAAGTGACCCTTATGTTATTACGAAAGGAAATATTCTCAGAGCTTAAAAGGAACCTCATAGATTCTTCAATATTTCCCATAATTGAAACTAACTGGATGTTTACTAATTACAAAAAGGGGATTTGAAATATAAAATTTAGATACTAAATTCCACTAAAAGAAACATAACATATCATTCTTTCTAAGAAATAATAAGTTTTATCCATAATAGTTAACAATATAAAAATGAAGAGTTATTCATAACTCTCATTTCTTTTACATATTATAATAAACCTTTCATAGAGGATAAATACATAATATGCTATCTATAAATCACATGATTGTAAAGTTAACCACATACTTATTCAAAACACTAATGCATACTCGACACTAAATATAATTAATTCATATTCATGAAATACAAGATATTCAAAGATCAAAAAATTAACACATTATCTAAAATGAGAAGAATAGAGTCTTATATCCATAATAATTCTTGTGTTGGAAGGTATTACTAAGGATTATACAAATTTGTGAAAACCTGTAAATTTTTTTATAGACAATATTTACAAATTAGGTTATTGAAATACTAATACTTTATTTAATTATTACTACAATTAGACCCTAAGGTCATGATTGTATAATTTTTAGGTTGGTAGTATTTAACCATTTTATCTAAAAATGGAACCAAGTAAATTCAATTTCAATATTGAAATAATGAGAAAAATGCATACACTTTAATAAAAATTTAACATTGTAGGTATTGAAAACCATAATATAGGATGATTTATTAGGTTTCCACCTTAATATTTCCTTATAAGGATATTAGGTACACAATATATAGTACTACATAGAAAAATGACACTAAGTAATTTATAGTTAAGAAATAATTCAATCAAGTAAAATTCTACAATTGACTGCCACACCAATCCCATATAGAAACCAACATGCATAATGATATTAACCTAAATATAAAATAATAGAACAAAACATTTAGTTCATTAACTTCAAATGGTATGCATAAGCTCATCCTCTATCTAAAACCAACACTTCTCATTTAGCCTATTTGAATGAAACAAGGCACACATCATTGTGCATAGTCCACTATCCATATAAATCCTATTATGTATACTTTCATTAGGATAAATACAATTTAATTCAACTTATTCTTGCATTATTAATTTAATTTCAACTAAATGAAATGAGCAAGTGATAGGAGTAGCTTGAACAAATATTGGGAAATTCATTGTCTAAACTTATTTAATATTTCTCCACATGGTTTAAGTAACATCCAAGATGAATGACTAGATATAATTATACCCATTTAAAATGTATGAGAAGAAAAATTATGCTACAACCAATATAATTTATACATTAATCATTACCACTTACATTTTCAAAACCAATTGAAAAATCAATATATTAAAAAAAAGTACAATACTATTAAGACAGTCTAAACCATTTATTTTTTATTGAGGGTTAATTAATTCAAATGGAAACAAAATTAATAACTTTCATATTTATCTATGAAAAAGGGAATACTACATCTACCAACTATACTTGAAGACTATATGTCCTTTATAGTGAATATAATAGCCATATTAATCTTAAACATTAGTACAAATACCAACCCTAACTAATTATTTATTGACATAATCAGGACCAAACTTTAATTGATTTAGGGCATATCTCAACTTAGAACATGTAAGAACACTAAATTCACAACAAAGACACATAGTGTAACCCACTTGGTCTATACTTTGTAAATGATTAAATCATACAAAAAATTGCAATTCACTCATTATGATGGGTAAGAAAATAACAAACTGATAGTAGAATGAAAATCATAGCTTAACCATCTCCATTATATGAACCATTACTCACATTTATAAGATAAAAATACTAATGAATAATTGAGTAATAACATTTCTCTATTTAATATAATACCTTATAATGAGTCTTAACACAATCACAAATCAATCATAAAGTTACTATAATTTATTTGAATATAATGGTATAACAATGCTAAGATTTAGATAAAGTTAGGCATAATAAATGTTTTAAATCTTTCTTATAATAGAAATGAAGTCAAATTTTAAAAAACATTACGTCAATAAACATGACATCTGATCAAGATATCCATTTTTATATTATACCCTATAGTGTAATCACCAAGTGATTTCATGAGAGTAATAAGATCAATAGGGATGAAAATTACTCCCATACTTATAAAAAATGCATATGAAATAAGAACATTATAATAATCACAAATTCTTCACATTGCATTATGTCAAATGATGAAACCTAAAAAAAATCTTCATAAATGAACATAGTAATGCATTTATTTATAAATGTATGCACCCAAATAAAGAATGCTAAAACTTATATTTACAAGAGGCATTTTATTAATGAGTAAAATAGGTTTAATACCTACTAAAGCAAGTATAACTGATATAATATAGACAACATTAAGTTTTCATTATGGGAATTTAAGTCTCTTTTTTCAATAGTGTTCAATAACACATAAAAATTCTTATTCCAAATCTAATTTACAATTTTAAATATCTCAAGTGCCTTATAGGTCATTAACACAATTACAAACTTGTTTCAACAATCTTTTAGCAAATCCTCTAACTAGCTTATGCATCCTTGAAACACTATTTACGTTTGAAAAGTAACAAAAAAATAATGTGAACTCTAAGCCCATCGATATGGTGATAAGCCTTACCCACCCCAACCATTAGTTTGGGATCAAATCCCAAGGTTATAAAATCAAATGTGATCAAGGGTTCAGAAAGAGATCAATGTCCACCAAAGTTAGGGTTTCCACAAAATTCAACAAACATAGAACAAGAAATAGGTATTATACATACCTACAAACATAGATACATAAGTCATCATACCAAAATAACATATCAAACATTCATGGTTTTACTAAAAATATTTATTTAATCTATATTTTGTCTAAGGGTGAGATGAACTAGGTTAAAGCCTACCCACCATGATTTAACAAACAAACTCATACTACTATCTCAACAACATTCTTGATCAAAACCAAATGCAATAACAACTACAATAGCCTAAAAACATTGATAATGAAAATGTTTGAGTTTTGGGGAGGGTGAGTGTCCTGCATGTAACCCTCACACTATCTAGGGTTTCCATCTAGAATAAAATTATAATACTTAAGAATACATAGAATTGAAAAAGCAAATAAATTACTCTAAAACAATCTTTATTTTTGTTGATTTTATTTTCCCCTTGGGTTCTTCTCTATCGTAATTTAGTACAATACCCATCAGCCATATATTATTCTATTGAATTTAATGGATGACACCAAATTAGTAATGCCTCCAAAGTATAGATTCCAAAAATAGTTTTCACTACCATGATGGTTTTGGATAAAATGTAGATTTGAAACCCTACATTAAAGCTATACTCCCCTCACTCCTCCTTCAAAGTAAAAAAATGGAGTGACAATCCAAAATGATATTCAAGTCCTAAGTCAAACATTAACCAAATAAAAAATAAAAATTAAATGATTATGCCACAAGACTAAAGTCAATGCAATGATAAGCTTGTGACCCCACCATGGGTTGAAAGACATTTTTACAAAAAAAAAACATGCCAAAACATAATCATTAAATTATTTTACTACCAATCTTCTAAGAATTTAAAACAATCAATAATATTGTAATTAAAACATGCCAAAGCATTAAAAATACTTTTAAGATTCTATACAAAACCAATGTAGGTTTATGAACCTTGACATTATTTATAAGCATGTGCTACTTCAAGCTAGTAACTTGATAAAATTACCTTCAATAAAGTAAATTTAAACAATATAATGATAAAAAATGGCTATAAGCCAATGACAGATAATAAATAAATAAGGATAGTTAATCACACATAACACTAGGTTAACACAATATGAGATAATAAAAAAATTAATGGTGGACAAACAAATTGATCTCTTTAAAATTTTTTATGGTGATTTACTTATATATAAATCATGTCGTAGTCCGATGAAGTATTCCATCTCCAAACCAAAATCAGTCATCTGACTGTTACTTGAAATCATATTTGACAAAAAATACAAGATTTGTATAATCATTATAAAATCAAATACTAAATTAAATATAACCAACTATAACATGAACTAAAATAATAAAATATAAGTTCATAAAATAAATATAGATCAGATCATATGTTAGGTGTTATAACAATAAGATGGCTCATTAAAATAACACAACATGCACATTATACAAGGTCTACACAAGTGGGATATGACATATAATCCCCTTAAAAGGAGAAAACACCCTAAGGCCTAAAAAAAGGTGAGGGTAGTGCTCCTTAAAAAAAATTCATCTTCCCAGGTGGTACTTTTCTCATTTAGCTGATCTCATTGGACCAACACCTATTGAATGTCTATATTTCATAGGTTAATGCTATAATAATCAATGATATTGATTGGGTCTAGCTGATTAATCTACTTATTTTCCACTTAGATATTATTCCAATCCAAAATATGATATGAATCAAAAATATATTTTCTTAATAATTTAACGTGAAACACATAATAGATTCTAGAAAGAGAAAAAGGAAGAGATAATTGGTGTGAAATAGGGCTCATATTTTCCATGATTTTGAGTGGTTCAATAGAGTGTGGAGCTAGTTTGGATGCTTTGCCAAAATTTATGAAACTTTTCTTAGGTCTTACTCTCAAAAATACCTTGTCCATTAATTCTAAATCTCTTCGTGAAATTTTTAGATTAGCATAGCTCTTTTTTCTATTAGAGTAAAATTTAAGTCTTTGATATATTAGAGTATTTTATCATTATACTCTTGAAAAGTTTTAGGACCTACAACAACTTAATTTTATAAACCATCCCAACCAAGGAGAGTTCAACACTTCCACCCATACAAGGCTTCAAAAGGTGCCATATTAATAACATAATGATAAGTGTTATTACATGTAAATTAAACCAAATGGAGGTAATCATTAAATTTGAACTATTGGTCCATGACATACGTCCTTAACATATCTTTTACGATGTGATTCAACCTCTCAGTTTGGCTATATATTTCTAGATGATAAACTGGAATAAAGTTTATCTTTTTTCCAAATGCAGTAGTCAAGTTTGCCAAAATCTTGAAGTAAATAATTTATCCCTATTTGAGAGAATGAATTTTAGAACACAATGAAGGTGAAAAATTTACTTCACAATTTTTTTTATCAAGAGTGGGGGTATCATCAATAATATTTCATTCAATAAAGTGATCAATTTTTTTAATTTATCAAGCATAATTAGAATAGTGTCATGCTTGCCTTGAGACTTAGGCAGTCCTAAGATAAATTCCATTGAAATCACTACCCACTTCCTTTCTATATTGACATGAGGGTATACAAACCTACCTAGATGAAAGTGTTCACCTTTAACATGTTGAGATTTAAACCATTTTTATATCTAAATTATTCATATCCTTATTTAATAGAGGCCAAAATAGAATATTTTTAGCATATGTCTTTTTAGTGACACCTGGATTAGTGAAATGAGGTGTAGTATACACTTATTCCTAAAATTTTTGACTTAATTTTCTAGAATTAGGAACATAAGTTATGGATTGATACCTTAAAAGTCTATATGAGTCCAAGGAATAGTCAATAATAACTTTAGCCACTATTCTTTTGGCTAATTCATAATTTTTTTCTGCATTTAGAGTATATTATCTATAGATATAAAACAAAGTCTTTCAAATTTGACCTTAGAACCAAAAATGTATCTAGATATGTTCTTCTACTAAGATCATCTGCTACTCTATTTTTCTTGTGTCTAAAATAAAAAATATCAAAATCAAAATCATTGATAAACTATAAACATCTACACTTTATTTCATTTAATTCATCTTGAAAAAATAAATGCATAATATTGTGATGGTCAAACCTTACCTTAAAGTGTTTCCCAAACAAAAAATGTTTCCATTGCTTGACAACATGAACCATGACTACCAATTTAAGACTATAAGTTTGATAGTTATGCTCATGAGCTTTGATATTTTGGGACTCATAGCTAACATCCTTACCATATTAGGTTAAAATAACCCCAATGGCAACACTACAAACATCAACCCAAATCTTAAATTTCTTATTAGGATTCATAATAACAAGGATTAGAGTAGAAGTCAATAGATATTTATGACTTAGAATGCTTCCTCACATTGAGGAGTCCACTCAAATGTCTTCCCCTTATTTTTAAAAGAAGTGATGGGGTTATAAATACTTGATAAGTCTTAAAAAAACCTCTGGTAGTAACCAAAAAATCCCATGGAACTATGCATTTCATACATGTTCTTATGATCATGCAATTCCATAATAACTTTCATCTTAGTAGGGTTTACTAAAAGACCTTCATTAGAGATCACATACCCTAAGTAATGAATCTTAATTTATTATAAGGATAAATTAGAAAATTTACCAAACAATTTATAATGTCTTAGTATTTATAAGACAAAACACATATGCTGCTAATACTCTATTTCATTATTAGAGTAAACTAGGATGCCATCCAAAAATACCAACCCAAAATGATTAGGGAAATCCCTGAGGATGTTATTCATTAAGTTAAAAAAAGTAACATAGGCATTTGTTAATATAAAGGCATAAAACTAAATTCATAATGGCCATACCTTTTTATAAAAACTCTCTTAAATACATCTTCATATTTGATGAAGATTTGGTGATACCCCAATTGAAGATCTATCTTAGAAAGCATAACTGCATCCTTCATTTGATAGAAAAGATCATAAATTCTAGGAATGGGATACTTTTTTTTTATAGTGACTTTATTTAGAATTTTGTAGTCGATATAAAGTCTCAAGGTATCATCTTTATTCTTCATAAAGACAACTACAACTTCTTAGGGTGATACACTTGGCCTAATCAACCCTTATTCTAGTAGCTCTTAGAGTTGCACTTTGATCTCCTACATATCTACCACATTCATTATATATGGGGAATTAGATGTAGGTATAGATACTGGTACTATATAAATAGAAAAATTAAACTCCCATCGAGGAGGTAAATCTAGAAGTTATTCAAGAAATACATCCTCTAATTATTTTAAGGTAGTGTAGTATTTTAGATTAGCTTACCTTTCCTTGAAAACTTCACTTATTTTTATAGAATACAATTTGTAATTCTTTTTTACTACTTTTTTCAATTACAAGGCTTAAATACTTTAATAGCTATGAGCCTCATGACACCCTAGATCTCCACATGATTTACAACACCATAAAGATATATCACAATTTTGATGAAATAATAAAGCTTCACTTAATGTTATTGTTACTAGTCCATGCCTAAAATTGGGTCATAATACCCTAATGCTGCCAAAAATAGTTTTACTTGAGTCTTAAAGAATTGTAGATCTAGTTCAGTTTGCTCCATGCATTTCAAAATAATCACTCATTTTCCTATGCCAAACTCAACCTCCCATCCTTCCCTTAATCTAGAGGATTTATTTTTACACTAAAAAACAATTTAAGGTGAAATAAAACTATCATTTAAACTTTTATCATTTAAAACATTAAATGAAAAATAAGAAATTATACCTTTAGTCTTTATTGAAGTAGACTGCAAGTCTGTATTTTAGTTATCAACAACAACATACACATGGTGATTCAATGGCTCAATGCCTCACAACTATGGATAATTCTTCTAATAATGACTATCACAACATTTGTAACACTCAAAAATTATTTATGGAGGCAAAGGTATTGTATTGGGTCTAGTGGCTAACAATGAAAGTTGCCTTGATTTTAATTATGGTTCCCATTATTTTTATCTAAAAAATTATGAGCTTTGGAACCTCTATTTTCATTATGCAATATTCCATAACTGCTATTATTTTTCACAAACCCTTTCTTTTAATTATATTTATTAAATTCATTAATCATAGGAGGTATTGATGTTTTAGGCTTAGGTTGCAGCTTATTATTGTCGCATTTTGGTCTTGAATTTAGGTGATACTTCTATTTTACTTCTAAATGATGTGTACATTGAGTTACAATAATTAAACTATGAATATTTGTCATGATTACATCATGCATCAACACTTCACATAACCCTAGCTTTAACTTAGTTACCTTGGTTTTACCATCATGCTTATGATTTACATAACACAAGAGTTTGAGAAACTTATTCTCATATTAAAAGAAAGTCATAGTTCATTGCTTTAGCAGTTGGAACTCTATGATCTTCCTTTCCTTAAAATTTATGTTGAGTTATCTTTTCCTAAATTACCTCTCAAAGGTCTCCCAAGAGAGGGTTGTTAGGTCATAATCCTTGAGAGTACATAGGTGGTGCCACCATAATGTAATATCACTTAACAATTGGTACATTCCTATACATGTCTTGATATTGGAGCCCGTTATACAAGGTGAAATATTTCTATAGATTCACTAACCATGCCTCAACATCGTCTTTAGATTCCCTAATGGAAAAGGTAGGATGTGATAGTTTCTTAATATTCCTAACAATGGGATCCACATCATCATGTTTCTTTAGGTTTTCAAGCTTTTATTCACCCTCTCGTATCTCCTCATGATCACCATATTCTTACATGTTTTACAAATTGGATAATTTTTGGCCATATGCTTCCATTTATACTTGAATGTTGTGAAGCATATCCAAAATGTCATCTAAGACAATGATATGCCTAACATTGTTATTAAAATGATCATTGTTTATAGTACCACCAAAATAATTATTACTATTAATATTATTATTGACACTATAATTTACAACATGGTTATTTCCAACATCATGGTTGTCAACAAAATTTTTACCAGTATTTCTATTACCTTTATTTTTGCTAGCATTTCCACTACAAGCACTATTACCAACATTGCCTATGTTAGCTCATGTCCTCACCATCCTAAGAAACACACAAAATTTTGCATCCCATTTATTTCTTAGAGTTCCCTACTGTATAACATGGCTTTGATACCAATTTTCACAACCAAAAAAACCAAACAATAATTTTTAGATTTTTAGCATTTTTATGATATGTATCCAAACATTTGATCAAGTACATGCGTATCAAATTCCAAAACTTAACTATCTTATGTACATAATTGATATCATATTATTATCAAAACCATAAAGTGGGGTCAAAAGTTAAGTGGTTGAAAAATTTCTCCCAAGGCTAAATAAAAAAATTAAATGCTTTATATAAGAATCTATAAAGAATTAACCAATTCATCTTTGATGAGGCACACACTTCCAACATTAAATATCAAATTTATCCAGTAAATCCTCAAAAGGGAGAATGTTAACCAACCAATAGTAATAACATCATCTGAGAGGTGTGGTCAAGGTTAAAGGCTTGATAAAGTGACCATTATGTTAGTAATAAAGGAAATAGTCTCAAAAGCTTATAAGTAACCTTGCAGATTCCTGAATAGTTCACATAATTAAGATTAGTTATTATATTTACTAATTACAAAATGGATCTATAATATAATATTTAGTCTCTAGAATACACTAAAATAAACACAACATATCATGATTTCCAAGGTATAGTAAGTTTTAGCCATAATAGTTAACAATATGAGAATACAGAGTTGTTCCTAACTCTCTTTTCTTTTACATCTTATAATAAACCTTTCATAGGGGATAGAGACTGAATACCCTATTTGGAAATTATGTGATTGTGAATTCAACCTCATACTTATTCAAAACACCAATGCATACCCAATACTCAATATAATTAATACATGTTCATGGAATACAAGATATTCAAAGATCACACACTCAACACATGATCTACAAAGAGCACAATGGAGTCTTCTATCGATAATAAATATCATATTGGAAGGTATTACCATGGAGTATACAAATAAATATTCATGGTAACATGTAAAGAATTTTATAGATAATACTTCCATATTAGGTTCTTGGACCACTAATCCTTCATTTAAACATTCTTAGAATTAGACCCTAAGGTCATGATTATCTAAATTTTGTGGCTAGTAGTATTTAACCATTTTATTTCAAAATGGAACCAAGTCAATTTAATTTCAATAGTGAAATAATGAGAAAACTACATAACCTTCATCCCAATTTAACATTACAGGTTTTGAAAACTAAAATATAGAATAAAATGATTAAGATTACACTTTAATAGTTCCTTACAATGATACTAAGTAGACAATATAGAGTAATACAAAATAAAATGGCACAAAGTAATGTATACTTAATAAATAATTCAATTGAGTTCAAATTCTAAAGTTGAATGCCACACCAATCCCATATAGAAACCAACATGCATAATGATATTAAAATAAATATAAATGACTAGAAGAAAACATTCAGTTCAATGAATTCAAATGGTGCATATAAGTTCATCCTCTATCTAAAAAAAACACTTATAATTTAGCATCTTTGAATGAAACAAGACACACATCATTATGCATAGTCCACTATACATAAAAATCCTTATCCGTATACCATTTATTAGGATCAATACAATTTCATTCAAATTATTCACACATTATTACTTAAATTACAATTGACTAAGCAAAATAAGCAAGTGATAAGAGTAACCTCAATAAAGACTAGCAATTTCTTTGTCCAAACTTATTCAATAGTTCTCCACAGGTTTTAAATAACATCCAATATGAATGAATAAATACATTTTCACCCATTTACAATGCATGAGATAAAGTATGCTACAACTATTATAACTTACACATTAATCATTTCCACTTTCCATTTTCAAAACCAATTTAAAAATCAACACAATAAAATAAAGTACAAGATGTTAAGATAATATGAACCATTTAATTTTTATTGAGTGTTAACTAATGCAATGGAAACAAAATTAACAAATTTCATATTTGTCTATGTAAATGGGAATACTGCATCTGCCAACTATACATATTAAAGACTAGATGTCCTTCATAATGCATATATTAACCATATTACTCTCAAACATTAGTACAACTTCCAACCCTAACTAATTATTTTTTGACATAATTAGGACTAAGCTTTACTTTATTTAAGTCATATCTCATATCATAAAATTTAAGAACACCAAATTAATAAAAAAGACACATAGTGTAACCCGCTTAGTCTATACATTTTAAATGATAAAATCAAACAAAAAATTATAAAATTGATGCATCAATTTTAAATAATTTTATTTCAAGTTTCATTTCATTCATTATGTTAGGTATGAAACCAATAAATTGATAGTACAATGAAAAACACAGTCTAACCATCTCCATTTTATGCATTATCACTCATATTTATAAGATAACAATACTAATGAATAATTTAGTAGCAACATTTATCCATTTAATATAATACATAACAATGATTCCTAACACAATCACAAATCAATCATAAAGTTATTGAAATTTCCTTGAATATAATGGTACAATCATGCTAATATTTATCTAAGGTCAAGCATAATCAATGTTTTTAACCTTTCTTATAATAGAAATGAACTCAAATTCTAAAAACATAGAATTAATAAAGAAGACATCTGATTAAGATCTCCATGGTTATATTCTTCCCTATAGTGTAATCACAACGTGATTTCATGAGAAAAATAAGATCAACAAGGAAATATTTTACTCCCATTATTATAAATAATACATATGACAAACTAACATTTCAATAACCATAATTTTTTGACATTACATTATGTCAAATGATGAAATCTAAAAATAGTCTTCAAGAATGAACACAATAATACATTTATTTATAAATCCATGCACCCAGTTGAAGAATACTACAACTTATATTTTCAAGAGACATTTTATTGATGATTAAAATAGGTTTAATACCTAGTGAAACAAGTATAACTGATAAAATGTAGACAACATTAACTTTTTTGTAAAGGACTTTAATTTTCATTTTTTAATAGTGTTCACTAATACATACAAGATTCTTATTCTAAGTCTACTTTATGATTTAAAATAGCTCATGTGCCTCATAGGTTATTGGAAACATTACAAACTTGTTTCAACAACCTTGTAGTAAATCCTCTAACTAACTTATGCATCCTTGAAATAGTCTTTGAATTTGAACACCAACATAAAATAATAATGTGAAACTTTAGCCCATCCATATGGTGATAAGCCCTACCAAACCCAACCATTATTTTGGGATTGGAAAAGGTCACTGAAAGAATCCAAATATTATAAAGTAAAATGCGATCAATGGTTCATAATGATATCAATGTCCACAAAAGTTAGGTTTTTCACAAAATTCAAAAAATAGACAACAAGAACTAGGTATCATACATACCAAAAAACATAGGTACACAAGTCATCATGCCAAACAACATAAAAAACATTTATATTTTAATTAAATTCATTTAATGTATAAGGTTTTTTTAGGGTGAGATGAAATAGGCCAAAGGATACCCTCCAAGATTTAACAAACAAACTCATATTACCTTCTCAACAATGTTCTTGATCAAAACCAAATGCAATAGCAACTGTAGTAGCCTAGAATTGCCAACAAGGAAATTGTGTTAGTTTATAACAGGTCAAGGGCCTTCCATGTAACCCACACACTATCTAGGGCTTCTATCTAGAAAACATAGTAGTAGATAAACATACATAAAAATAAAAAAGTAGAGAAAGTACTTGAAAAAATGTCCTTATTTTATGTTGACTTTCTTTTTCCCTTTTTCTTCTTCTAAAACAATTGGGTTATTCTCTGCCATACTTTGGTATAGTCTCCATTTACTATATAATATTCCACCAAATTTGATTGATACCACCAAAGTATTAATGAATCTAAGATATGGATTCTAAAAATAATTTTCACTACCATCATGGCTATGGCCAAAATGCAGATTTAAAACCCTACATTTCCTCTAATACTATTTTCACTCCTCCTTCAAAGTCAACAAATGGAGTGATAGTCCAAAATGATATCCAAATCAAACATTATCCAAACAAATAACCTAAAATTAAATTATTATGCCACAAGACTAAAGTCAATGCCATGACAATCTTGTGACACCATTATGGTTTGAAAGACATTTTTGTAAAAATAGAACACACCAAAACATAATTATTAGACATTTTACCATTAAGCCTCTAATAATTTCAAATAATAAAAAACTATTAATTAAAACATTCCAAATCATTACTAATAATTTTAAGCTTCTATACAAAACAAATGCAAGTTTATGAACCTTGACATTACTTATAATCTTGTGTATTACCTTCAATAAATTACATTTAAACAAAATAATGAGAAAATTAGCTTTAAACCAATGATGACCATTAAATAAATAAATATAATCATTCTTAGATAACACTTGGTTAACATAGTATGAGACAATAAATAAAGGAATGATGGATAGACAACTTGATATCTTTATTTTAATTATGGTGATTTACTTAAATATCACTGATGTGGCTGTCTAAAAAAGTCTTCCATCTCTAAACCTAGATCAGTCACCTAGTAATTACCTACAATCATAAATGACATCAATAGTACTAGATTTACACAATCATTATAAAATAAAATGAAATATAAACAACTACAACATGAACTGAAATACTAAAATATAAATTCCTAAAGCAAATATAGATCAAATTATATGTCAAATGTCATAATAACAAAATGGCTCATTAAAAAAATATAACATGCACATTATTCATAGTTTTCCCAAGCAAGATATGAAATCTACTCCCACTAAAATGAGGCACCATCCTAGGTCCTAAAAATAGAGGTGAGGTGCCATGAGCCAGGTATGTATTTTGTAGGTTAACACTGTGATGAGCCATGATCCTGATTGGGTCTAGCTGAATCATCTCCTCCTTTTTCACCTAGAGATTATTCTAATCCAAAATATGAGATGGATCAAAAACATATTTCCTCAATAATTCCACATGAAACACATAATGTATTATATAAATAGGAGGAAGAGATAGGTGGTAGGAAATAGAGCTACTATTTTACACAATGTCAAATGCTTTGATAGAGTGTGGAGCTAGTTTAGATGTTTTGATAATATTTATGGAACTTTTCTGAGGTATTACTCTCAAAATGACCTTGTCCATTAATTAAAACTCTCTTCTTGACCTTTTTGATTAAAAAAACTCTTTTTTATATTAGAGTAAACTCTAAGTCTTTGACGTATCAAATTTATTTGATCATCATACTCTTGCAAACATTTAGGACCTGAAACCACTCAATTTTCTAAACCATTCCAACTAAGGTTAGTTATGCACATTAAACCATACAAGGCTTAAAAAGGTGACATATTGATAACATAATGTTAAGTTTTATTATATGTAAATTCAACCAATGAAGTAATCATCCCATTTAAACTGGTCCATGACATACATTCTTAACATATCCTTTACAATGTTATTCTACCTCTTAGTTTAGCCATGTATTTATGGATGGTAAGCTAAACTAAATTTTATCTTTATAATAAATACAATAGTCAAGGTCTACCAGATCCTTGAAGAAAATAATTTATCCCTATATGAGAGAATGAATTTTAGAATACCATGAAGGTGAAAATTTTCCTTCACAAACATTTTAGTAAGAGTGGGGGGTGTCATCAGTAATATTTCATTCAATAAAGTGATAAAATTTTGTTAATTTATCAAGTACATTTAAAATAGTATCATGCCTTCCTTGAGACTTAAGTAGTCCTAAAATAAAGTCCATCAAAATTACTACCCACTTCTTTTTTGTAATGACATGAGGGTACAACAATCTACCTAGATGAAAGTGTTCACCTTTGACACATTGACATTCAAAATATTTTTCTATTAAAGTATCCAAATCCTTCATTAACCAAGGCTAAAAATAGAACATTTTTAGCACGTGTCATTTTAGAGACACCTAAATGAGTAAAATGGGGTGGAATATGTACTTATTCCAACACTTGTTCTCTTAAATTTATAGAATTAGGAACATACATTTTGTCTTGATGCCTCAGATGTCTATCTAAGTCCAAGGAATAGCCAACAACAACTTTAGCCACTATTATTTGGCTAATTCAGTATAATGTTTTTTACATTTAGATTTTATTATCTGTAGATATAAAACAAAGTCTTCCAAATTTGAACTTAGTATAGAAATTTTAGCTAGATATGTTATTCTACTAAGAGCATATGCTAATCTATTTTCCTTGTGTTTAACATAATCAATATCATTATCAAAATTATTGATAAAATTTAACCATATATAATTTTTTGCATTTAATTCATCTTGAAAAATAAAATGCATAAGACTATGATGGTCAAGCTTTACCTTAAAATGTTTCCTAAGAAACAAAAATTTCTATTGCTTGAGAGCATGAATCATAACTACTTATTCAAGATTATGTGTTGGATAGTTATACTCGTGAGATTTGAGTTTCTAAGATTCATAAGTAACAACCTTGACATATTGAATGGAAATAAACCTAACACAAAAACTACAAAAATCAACCCAAATTTGAAAGTTCCCATTAGGATTCATAATAATAAGGATTGGATTAGAAGTCAATAGATATTTAATATTTTAGAAGGATTCCTGACATTGAGGAGTATTTAAATTTCTTCCCATTATTTTGTAAATAAGTGATGGGGTTATCAATCCTTTAAAAGTCTTTAAAAAATCTTAGGTAGTAAACAATTAATCCCATGGAACTATGCACTTCATGCACATTCTTAGGAGTATGCCACTCCCTAACAACTTTAATCTTAGTAGGGTCTATTGAAAGACCATCCTTAGAGATCACATGCCCTAAGTAATGAATACTTATTTGGTATAAGGAGGACTTATAAAATTTACCAAATAATTTATAATGTCTTAGTATTTTCAAGACAAAACACAAATATTGTTCATACTCTATTTCATTCTTAGAGTAAACCAGGATGCCATCCATACATACTAGCATAAAATGATCAAGGAAATCCTTGAAGATGTTATTCATTAATTTCATAAAATTTGCATATGAATTTGTTAATACAAAAGTAACAATAGTAAATTCATAATGGGCATACCTTTTTTTTAAATGTTATCTTATGTACATATTCATCTTTGATGCATCATTGGTGATATCCTAATTGAAGATATATTGTGTAAAACATAGCTATACCATTCATTTGATATAAAATATTATAAATTATAGGAATGGGATAATTTTTTATTATAATTACTTTATTTATCATTTTTTAGTCAGTGCCAAGCCTCAAGGTACCATCCTTTTTGACAAAGACAAATGGGGTTCCCTAGGGTAATACACTTGGCCTAATCAACCCTTTTTCTAGTAGCTTTCATAGTTTCAATTTGAGATCTCGTATATTTTCCAAATTCATCCTATATGGTGCCTTATATTTAAGTATAAATAGTAGTACTATATCAATAGAAACATTAGGCTCCCATTGAGGAGGTAAACCAGGAAGATATTTGGGGAATACTTCCTCGAATAATCTCAAGACATGTTTTTATTATATAGTAAGTTCCCTTTCATTGTAAAGTTAATGTAGTTGCATAGAATATAATTTACAACACTTTATTATTGTTTTTTAGCTACAAGAATGAAATAAAATTTCTAGATATAGACCTCTTAACACCTTGGATCTTCACATGATTTCCAACATCATCAAAACAACATAATTTTATGAAATATTAAAGCTTTACTTGATGCTTTTGCAACCAATCCATACCTAAAATCATGTCATAAGACCTTAATGGTGCCAAAAATAGGTTTAATCAAGTCTTAAAGACTCCTAGATATAGTTTAGTTTAATCCATGCATTCTAAAACAACCATTCATTTCCCTATGCCAAACTCAACCTATTATCCTTACCTTAATCTAGATGATTTAATTTTTGACATAAAATCAAATCAAGGTGAAATAAAACTATAAGTTACACTAAAAATTAATTAAAATATTAAATGAAAAACAAAAAATCATACCTTTAGTCTCTATTGGAGTAGACTATAGGTTTGCATTTTGGTTACCATCAAAAACACACACACACATTGATTTACTAGCCAATTGCCTCATAGTTGGGGACAATCCTTATGATAATGATTATCACTACATTCTTAAGATTAAAAAACTGTTTATGGAGGAAAAATTATTGTATTGGCTATAACATCTAGCCAATAAATGTTACCTTGTTACTAATCACAGTTCCCATTAGTTTTCTCTAAAAACTTATGAGGCTTGAAACCTCTAGTTGCATTCTATAATCTTCAAAAAGTACTAATATTTTTCACAAACCATTTATTCTAATCATATTTCTTCAAGTTCTTAATCAAAATATGGATTGATGTTTTAAGCTTAGTCTATAGCTTGTTATTTTAGTATTTTTTTCTTAACTTTAGGCAATACTTATATTTTACTTTTACATGATGTGAAATTTCAATTGTAAAAAATAGAGTGTGAATATGTTTTTAGGGTTACATCATGCATCAACACCTCATGCAATCCTATCTTGAACTTAGTTATAGTTGACCAAAATTTGAATCCAAGTCAAAATAGGTCAACCCCTCTAAATTGAAATTTTAATACGATGGTCATATGCATTTTTATGGTCTACAATGGTCTTAAAGAGTCCCATATGGTCATGTTTGACCTTCATTAGCCTTGTCTAAGCTTTGGTATTATGAACACTTCTCTAGTCCAAGAGGTAAATTACAAGGTATTGTTGTGTCAAACTTGGTCAAAGGTTTAATATATTACAAAGTCGTTAAAAAAGGTTATTTTAATGTAAATAATGTCATCCTATCATACTCTAACCTTTATTTGACTCTCAAATGCAAAAAATGTCAATATGGCCACCTTTTGGCCCATATAGAGGAATATGACATACCACTTCAAGAAAAAACATTTAAATAAGATTTAAAATGTCCATAGTATTAGAGAGAGGTTAGAGAATGTTTAGGTCAGTTAAGTACTAATAAACTTGCAGTTTCAACCTTCCAAATAGGAAAAATGACACTTTCAAGAACTTGTATGGCCTTTGAGAAATAGTTGGAAATGGGTTTTAAGTGTCTCTTGGGATCCCTCACATTATATATCAGATTAGACCAAGCTTCAATTAGAAATGATACTCCAGACACCTTTTCTCCTCTATCATTGCCTTCATAAGTTTAGAAAGGCAAAATTGAAGTGGATGGTACAACCAGGAGATAGAGAGTTAGGATCTAAAATTTTGGCCATTGTTAGGGGTAATAATTATATTAAAATTAGTGGATTTGGTTTTCAAAATGATGTCATATTATTTATGAAAAATTTATAAGAGTGACAACATGTCACTATGGCCTATCCATCTGAGAGGGGTCTATTCCTACACCTATTTATCTACTTGAGAAATAGATGTAGATAAATGGTTTTTAAGGATGTTTTTATAGGTCATGGATCTCCATTTCATGGTGGTTTGATTATCCAACTCATCTCTATGATGTTCTTTCACTTAGAGGAAGAATGTCTTGATGAACAAGTTGTTCTAGTGAATCTTATTAAAAGTTTGGTCTTATATTCATGGTGGTATTTATCAAAGGTTTATAAAACTCCATAACTAATGGAAGATACTTCAAATCCATGGAATTCATGTGTTTTATTTGAAATGGCTCTCTTTCTCGATAATCTCCTAGTTACTTGCTTCTTGAGAGACTTGTATGGTATTTGGATGATATTTCTAGGTATGAACTTCATTTTGGTTTGAATATAAATAAGTAACATCCCTGATAAAAAAGAGATACACTTTTGAGCTACTAGTTTATTTAAGAATAGGGAACATGATCCAAATTTGCATCTTGAGCAAGTTCATGAAGTGTTTCAAGCACTTACAGGCCTGTAAGTCTATTAACATATATTTAGGGCCCTGTTACTAGTCAAAATTGTACCCTAAGCTAAGCAAGGATATTATTTAGGTCTCCTCGCTCAAACCTTGGTCAAACAATGGGAATAACCCTAGGCTATGGGTCACATATGTTGGGGCTGAACCTCTGGAGTAGGATGACTTCCTCTTTGATGCTCACCTAAGACTAAAAATAAGCTGAATGCCTCATAGGAAAAGGGTTAGAAAGAGAGTAAGGGATAAGGGAACTCCCATAATCTCAAACCCACACTAGATCAACAAAGGATATTACTAGCTTACATAACCTTAAGATCAATCTAGTTTGTTTAAGTATTTCATAGGAGAGGTTTAGAATAGAAAATTAACCTAGACCTATTAAAAAAATTAAAAATAATTAAAGAAAAGTTAGAAAAGGACCATGAATGAGGAATATCCTCCTTCACATAATTCCATAATGCACAACTTGTCAAACACAGATTCAAGGCAAAAGATAGGCAAAGAAAGTCTTATTGCATTAAGAGGTAGTTCTTACAAATTTTTGACAAGGTTGAGCCTAATCAAGTTGAGTATACTTTGTCATATCTCAATAAATGTCCCATCTCTTAGAAAGATAGAATAAATTCTAAAATTTGAAGTCCCTGAGAGATGTTTTAAAAAATGTAAAGAAAGGGTTAATATAGGAGAAGGGGGGAAAAGGGGAGGAGAAGCACATTATTTTTTATCATTAATGAGATACTAGATATAAGAGACATTTCACTAGGATTTTATTTTAATTAGAGAAGGTTATTATGTATAATATATTTTATGATTTACTCACAAGCCTCCAAATCATTCTCTTTTGAGTAGGCTACACTAGAAGACAAGAGTTTGCCAAAAGTGAAAATTCATGATCCATCTAGAAGCAAATGCTCTAGCTACTTTCTAAATCCCCAAGCTCTAATCTATTAATCCTGCACTACATCTCATCAATAAGATACAATATTTTTACCTTCTAGGGACACATCATACTTGTCTTAAATAATTTTTTTTCAAGGGTAGGACTTGGGATGATCTTTTCACTTAGTCACTCATCTACTATATGTCTTAGATCCTAGGCTAAGATAACTATAGGGGAAACCAATCTAAGGATATTAGTTTTCATATAGATCCATAACACTCTATTCGATGGTTGGCCCTATCTAAATTTTCATTTAGCTCCTTTCCTTGCTTCATCTACCAAATTGAGTTAGATTTGAGTTCAAGCTCTTTGGCTCTACTTATCGAGTCAGGTCCATTTTATTTTATCAAATTTCATCAAACATCCCAACTTGTCTCCTTTGCTATTGGATGTAAAAAACTACCTCAGATAATTGAATTATTTGACTTAATTTCACTCCATTATATCCCAAAATCTAATTAAATGCAAACCATAGATCTTTGGGAACCATTACCTCGATCTGGGTTTATCATTGGTTTCTAGGATTCACTAACCATTTGACTTGAGTTTTGCCTTTAGATCTCCTTAGAACAATGAAATGCACACCATTAAATTTGATTAGGCCCACTATTTGAATTCCAATGGTTATTTTTTGGATCTTAAAATTAACATCTATCATTTCTTGACTAACTTCTTAATTTTATATTTGGAAGCAAAAAGATCTCAAGGGGACCAAACTTATAGAGAATGGTCCTAACACTGAAAGGAACCAACCCTTTTGATCCACCAACTATTTGATATTTCTATGTGCTTCTACAAAAGGTTGAATTTGACAGGTTCATGTGATCTTACATGACATCTTGATAATGGTCTGGCCTAAAAATGGTTAAGCATGGAAACTTAGTAAATTATGCATTAGTGGCCAAATTTTACCATGCATATATTTCTTTGTACTAATCTACATGAATTGGAACTTGGTACATATAGAATAGACTCCAAGTTGAATAGATCCATATGATTAGTCCTTCTTAGGGATTCTATATGTGCAATATATAACACCATGAAAGTTTCTGCTCGACTCAATCTAAACCCTTTAAAAAATTGACCAAGTATGGAAACGTAGCAAATTTTTTATTGGGAGATAATATTTAAAACCTTAGATCTTGTAATGTGCTTAGGTGGATGAGTTGAAGCTTGGTATATGGTAACTTGGGACTAAAATCCATGTGACCAATTCTCTTTGACTTTTCCATGTCTGTGAGATCTATCAACATCAACATATTCACTCAACTTTATAGCTAAATGTCTAGGCAAGTTTTATTTGGTGAGTGGACAAGATGAATACCATGTGCCCACATACTTATCCTGAGTATTTATGACACTCCATAGAGTCTTTATAGCCCTATAAATGTCCTTAAAATTTGACAAATTACAATTTTAAGGGAACTTAAAGTGTTTTAAAAGCTTTATGAGCTTCATGGTCTCACTGGTCCACTCATTACATATAGAGCTTGTTCAAGCCATTTGAGTATTTGATCACTCAGGAACTCTACCCCCTTTTTTATACATTGGGACCATTAAAAACTAGGCACATGTTGGTATGTGGGCCAAAAATGGCCAGCAAGTCCTCATTTGAAAATGGAGATGGTTGGAGGGTAAGAGGATCTAATTAATGATGTAGGAATGGACTTAAAAAGGTTGGGCATCTTGAAATCAAGATGCTTGGTCCAAGAAAGCTATCATGGTTGAGAATATTGAGGCTCTTCCAAAGGATGCAGAAGAATGTGATTTTGAGAGGGCTATTATTGAGGGATAATATGCTAGTTTTGCATAGGTGTATGCTCTCTAAAAGAGTGGGAACTTCTGAATCTCGAGATTCCATTTGATTCAACTTGTACAACCTTTTTATTTGAGTATATTTACTTATATTTGGCATATTAAAATAAATATGCCTAGTCCAAGAAGGTTTCCATGATTGACAAACTTTAGGAAGTGAACTATCAAAGGTTGATTCATATTGATGGTGTACTATTAAGATTTTGTTCCTAAGTTTAGATTTTTGCATCGTAGTAGCCATGTCTTTCCTTATATATACAAATGTTGATTAATCATGAGGTTGTCTACAAGTAAAACACAATTTGGATTTTGAAAGCATGTCAACAAGTTGAGATAAGTTAGGAGAATGAAGAGGTGTACTTGGAGAATATGGAGATACATAGGAATGATTTGGCTCTATTGATGATGAAAATTATACTACCAACTAATCAACACTTTCACCTATCATGAAATTAAGTTAGAACCATACCAGTCTAATAGTAAGGTTCGAAAGGTTCAATTATGATTCTAAAGATGTGATGGGTTTTTTAAGTGTTTTGGTAAATAATGAATAAGCCATTAAACATAACATATTCCATTATAATTTCAGAAATATACTTTATCAAATAATGAATCAGTTCAAATATGAATGCATAATCTATCTTATCTGACAGAGAAGGCCTATTGATTAGATAATCTCTTGAAAGAAATAAATCAGATTGTTAGATCAATAGGGGTATGCCTATATAGATATAACAATGTTAAAGCATGTGCAATGTATTGAAATAGAACTATAAATTTTAGATGTTAGTTTTTATTTATTAGTTGTTATTTGAAAGAATGGAGTATGATGTCCATCATGATATCCAATAATGCAAGGTAAATGCATGATATTGATCATGACATTGAAAACATGGACAAACAATAAAAAAAAAGCATATAAAGCAAGAAGCATAAAGGGATGACCAAGAGGCCATGAAAATAAGGGACATGGGTATATGTCACTCAAACTAGAAAACAAGCATACAAGGCATGTTCAAATGCCACATAGACATATAATTTGAAATAAACAAAGATTGTCACATAGAAGAGTACACACGAAGGACATTGGTAAATGTCTGAAGCTACACATACAAGAAGAAAAAATAGAATTGGAAATGAAATCACATATGCTATGCTAATCAAGGAATGAAAATAAGTAAAGTGAAAATATAAATACATCTAAATAATTAAAGTAAGAAGTGAAAATATGCAAGACATGTTAGTACAATACTAAGTATATGCTAGGAGATACACAAGTTCTAGATACTAGTGAAATGTTGATATAGTAATATGTGTAATCTAGTAAGTAATGTGCATCAATATGATAACTCAAAGTGTGTAGTGTAGAATTGACATAACCTAGATGGTGTAGTCATATAGAAGATGCCCCCAATGGGTATGTAAATTGATGTGTGTCTCAAATGTATAAGTAGGAATGCCCCCTCAGTGGGTAGAGTGAACCAATCGAGTAGCTGGATGTCACTACACACATTTAAAAGAAATTAAGTGAAGCATGGTTATGTAAAATTGACATATAATATCATGAAACAACATATGTAAGTGCTAGCATGATAGTAGTAATGTAAAGCATGGATATGCATACAATCAAAATATTTTTGGTATTTTGATATATTTGAATGTTTTTATATTTTTTGAAAATATTTGAGCTATGTAAAATCAAACAAGAGAGATTATGTATAGTTAATGATAAGAAGAAACTATGTACAAGCATGTAGGTAAGGCAATATGTACATGATAATATAAAAGACTAGGATGATGGGGGAAGAGATCCAAGGATGGAGCCCACTAGGGATGGAAATGGAGGAAAGGGTCATGACCATAATCAAATACCTTGAGATCATGATCATAAGTATCATCATATGCTATAGATGTTATGTTCAAGGTGTCATCATATCGAAGGTGAACTAAAGGTTTCTCTGGTGTTGGAGTTGTTGACTTTGCTCTAGGACATTTAGCCCTACTAGTAGATGACTTTAGTGGAAGTAGTGGATTTGGTGCTGTTGGTGGTGTTATAATCTAAATAATGCCTTGATCTTGTAGTTTATTTAATCTCTAATATAAAGTTGTACATGAGTTTGTACCATGGCCTATAATCTTTTGAAAAGTACAAAATGGATGACCATCCTAATGTGATAATCTGTTGATAGATCTATGTCATACTATAGGTAGTGTGATCAATCCATGATCAAGTAATATCTGTAATAAAAAATGTAGCTAATGTTGTGTGCTACCTACTTGAATCTAAATAACTGGCTCTATATCCATAGAGGTAGCCATGTAAACTGTATATGTTAAGTGATCTAATTGTGTTCATAAATGTGGGGTATATCTTGAGAGTGTAGTGCAAGATGCTAAAAGTAATGTAGAATGTGGTATGAGAGCTCTAGAGTTATATCGATATTCTCTTGGGTTTATTAGTGTAGATATCAATCCTCACAAATAGTCATATGTAAGTGTGGGTGTCTTATCATCATCTAAAGAAGCTTGTGAAATTGTATCAACATCATGTACATATGGTAACTTATAATTTACCACAAATGGTAACTATGATATAGGAGTCTCATCATCTATAGTGATAGAAGATGGTACTACTGCAAAGGTATCTATAGTTGGTGGAGTAACTATGGAATCAAATAGAACTATTGGAATTACTTTTGGTGATGGTGGATGTGTAACATGTGTCATAATTATGATTGATGAAGTAGATGGAATGGTTGAAGCTACTATAACTAGAAGAATAGCTACTGATGATGATGCAACTATAAGTGGAGGAGTGAGAGAAGTGTTAGTATCTCCAACCTCATATGTATGTATCTAAGCAAGAGAAATGCTATGAGGTGGTGGCTGTACTATGAGATATGGTGTCCCATCTGGTGAAATGGTTGATGATGACTCTATAAGTCAATAATATCTGAATGGCTAGTTATTTGCTTGACATGTGTATAGATATCCCTCATGGAAAAAATTAATACATCAATGGAGAGTGGAAGGAATGGCCCCATGGTATATATCTAGGGTTGTCTGAGTAAAATATTATAGTGGAGAGGACTTTACATGACTTATAACTATATAGAGAAGGGTTTTGGTCCCACCATGATGTCTAAAGTAATAGTGCCCAATGTCTATCGTGGTATATCATCAAACCCTTGAATGTTTTAATATGTTTTTTGCATTGATTCCAAATCTACACCCATGGATTGTAAGAATGTGATATTATATATATTTAGTCTGGAACCACTATCAATAAGAACTCTCTTGACTACACTGGTTTTGACTTGTACTTGTATGAATTGTGGAAAATTTTGATCAATAACCATATGAGAAGGCATATCCTCACTATCAAAAGAAATTGCATCTTCAATAGTTTTTAAAGTGTTGACCATTGATGAAAAATAAGAAGGTTCTAAATCAATAAGCATAGAAGTCTGAGTGAGTTTCTGATAAATAATATCCTTGAATACATTATCTTTTTGAAGCAGTTCTAACATGGAAATTTTAGCTAGAGTGTTTAACAATTGATCAACAATGTCATATGCCTTGTATAAATCTACCTATGTGGGTGGGTTGGGCTTGGGTTAGGTTAGAATAATGAGGTGATGGGGTTCTTAGGTAGGTGGAGGAGGCATAGTGGCACGTCGAGTAATAGCTCTAACCATATTATCTACTATTCATATAGGAGTAGTATTAGCTATGAGAGGAGAGAGAACATAATCAATGGGTCAAGGAGGTGGAGGGATAAAAGGTGTCAACTAGGCTCTCTAACAATGGGTAGTCACCTAAGAAAGAGTGAAATGGACCATGCAACATGACTTGGTATGGGGGAGGGGCTATAAGGGAGGTGATGCAAGAGATGGATTAACATGTTTAAGAATAAATTACTTAATGTCATCCCATGTAATGAAAAATAAACATGAAATGCAAAGAATGAAAATTTGTACCTACATATGATAAAATTCATCATTCATGTACATGATAGGACCTATTATGGTTTCCTTATTATTTTCAAGAAATGTAAGAAAAGTTTGTAAATAAAGGAGCATAATTTTTACAATTTGGCTATGGATATAAGGTGATACCTCAAGAAGAAAATAGGTGCTAGTATATGCAACTAAAGACTTTTCAAAAATATTTATGCAAAATACTATGAATTTTTGAATTTAAAATTGATTTTTTGAATTTGATATGTAACTAAAAATTTAGAAAATGATTGGAAAATTACTGGGAAATAACTAGGAGCTAGTTAATGCAACTAGGGATTTTTGAATGAATTTTTAAAATTAGAATGATAAGTTTCAAAATTTGATATAAATCTATAGAATTTTACTTTAAAAATTTAATAAAATTCAAAAAATATTTATAAAATTAGCAATATATTTTTCCTAGTGTTTGAAATGTTTTTGTATGCAAAAAGGACCTAGTATGTGGAAATTGGGGTTTTAATAAAATATATTGATAAATTTGCAATTATTTTGTATATTTTTTATTTTTAAATATAGGAAAAATTATTTAATTATAGAAAAAAAAGAAATAATTTACCCTAAGGTTTCTAGGGCTTTTATGCTAAATTTGAAGTAAGTCGGGTTCACCAAATGTTTTATTATTTTTCAAAATAATGGAGTTTTATTTCGAATTAATAAATAGGTCTAGAGTAAAGTAAATTAGTAAATAATGTGAATTAATTAAGACACTGGTTTATGTAAATATATTTTATTTTTCCTATTATAAAAGTAGTAATAAATGAGATAAAATATGACTTAGATTATTCTGAGCTGTTCACTCTAAGACAAGGCCTAATAATTTAGGTACAAGACTAGGACAATGTCATAAATAGGTTCCTAAAATTCATTTTTTGATTGGATAGGAACATCAAAAGTGGGGCACCATGATATTTGGTGCCATAATACTTTTTTGGCTCTATTTTCCAAGAGATTTGAGTTTTCTAGGTCATCCTTGATAGGTCTATGTTACCCTATCAGTGAAGTATCAAAGCAAAAAAGTGTATGGAGCTTGTTGTGCATCTATTTTAATATTTATAAGCTCTAGGAGCTCTTTGTGCTTAAACTTGAAAGTAAATTTGATAAAGAGAGATAAGGGGTTAGTGTGTAAAGGATACACTGGTTGCACTTCACACCCCATGTGTGGACACACTAGCTACATACCAATACTTTGAGGAGGGATCAAGCTAATGTAGTTCTCCCATTGAAGTGCTTGGTGTATTTGTGTATAGAAATACAAATAAATGAAAAATTGGGTTTAATTCAAATGGATAGGGATTAGTGTAAGGGTTTAAATAATCTTGGAATAATATTGGAAGGTTGTATGTAAAGAATAGGGAAAAATGATTGAGTGTAATTGATTGTATTCTTGATTCTCTCTTATAAATGAGTGAAAACCTTTCTAAATGGATTTTGAATGGAATTTTATAGGGAACCTAATGATCATGGGTTAAATGAATTCACATTCTATTGACATGAATTAAGATAAGGATTCAAGAAAATATGACCGTTTGAACTAAATTTGCACTTGGATAACAATGCCAGAAATAGGACACCTTGGGTTTCAGGGTTCTTATCTAAGTTGGGCACTATTGTCCAAAGGGATTGAGACATGGGGGGATGGATATAAGCCTAAAATAGATACCTAGGTATGTAAGGGTTAATATTAGAAGGCTATGAATGATTGGGGATCAGTGAAAGAAAAGCTTAAAGGGCTTGTGCAAGCAAGTAAGAGGACCTATGGATTTTAGGTATCTTTAGCCATACTCAAGTAACCAAATTTTGCATTTTATATGACTAAATTTACCCCCCCCACCCCCTTTATTATAGTGATGCAACAAAGAAAAATACTAGGATAAAAGAAAGTAGAAAGCATACCTGAGCTTACTTGTAAGGGAGAATCTCATGAAGTTGTGTGATGCTAGATGTGCATAGAGAGAGCACATTGTGAAGTGTGAATCTACAATGAAAAAAATAGAGTAAATCAGTTCTTACTAGATATTATATATCTAAAATAATAACATACAAAATTGGGTAAGATAAAGAGGAAGAGAAAGGAATGAATACACCTCAATGGGTAAGTGAACCAATACAAAACTTGCTGTGATACTAGATTATGCTAGGTATGTGTTGAATCAAGAGTAATATCATGAACAAAGTTGAGTAATCAATTCTCCAAAAGGCAACTTAAGAATTCAAAGGTAGGCCTTTTAGCTCCATCATCACCAACTAATTGAAGTTAAGGAATCATTCATGTGCTAATCAATGTTTGGACTATGTGTCCAATCCATCTAAATAGGTGGCTCAAGAATACAAAGGTTGTCCCTTTGGCTCCATCATTTCCTCATGAATTGAAGCTATGAAGTGATATTGGTATAAAATATATGTCATATGAGATGGCTCATGGATCCTATGGATGCTCTAAAAATCTGACAATGTGTCATGGATAGCCAAATGTATGTTCAAAATGAGACCACTCTTATCCATTTCAAAAGATGGAGGTTAGGCTTGTATGAAAGCCACTCTAAAACTGATGCAATATGCTTATATGAAGTCCAAATTTGGAACTCAGTTACTCAATTAGTTAAAATTATATAAAATTTCAACTTGAAAATGATGCTAACCACCTGCAGATGGAGTAAGGCACGCAATTGCTAAGAATTCCTGGGTAATAAAATAAACTCATAAACAAAAGAAGACTAATGTGCCATACACATTTCCCTCGATCATTAGTGTTTGGAACATAGATTATAATCTAAAATTTATGTCAACTACATAATCTAAAACTAGAAGTGAGAGCCATCATGCTGTGTATGATACCCCTTATATCTAGATTCTCTAAGAAAACTTTATTGAAACTACTGATTCTGACTAATCTAGATGCGAAAAAATTGTAGCTAAGCTAATTTTTTTTCCTATTACTAGAAAACCTAGGTGTTTTTATTCTTGGACAAGATCACCAAAATGAGGACACCTTTGTGTTTGGTGCTACTATTTATTTTTGGCCCTATTGTCTTATGCTAAAACTAGTTGTTGATATAGAATTGTCACTATTTTTTATTCTATTCTGACTATTTTGGCCTATAAAATCAAAATTGGGTGATTTTAATGCTACTATTTTGAATTTTTGGAGTTTTAATCTTTGTGACAAAACCCTTATTTTTTGTCTCCTCTTTTGAGGGTAGGAATGATGAACTTATAATGACTACCCTAAAAAAAGACTCCTACAGGTGTGCTATGTTGTATATATACATGATATAGCAGTGATATTTGACAAAATATCTCTAGATATAACAATGTTTGTCTTGAGAGATTGTTATATCAACATGGGTATGCCTAGATAGATATAACAATGTAAAATGATGTGCAATGTATTGAACTAGAACTAAAAATGTTAGATGTTAGTTTTTAGTTGTTAGTTTTTAGTTAGAGGGATGGAGCATGATGTCCATCATGGCATCTAAGAAATCAAGGTAAATGTATGATATGGATCATGACATTAAAAATGTGGACAAGAAATTAATCAACAAGTATATAAAGTAAGAAGAAAGAAGCATAAAAAGATGGCCAAGAGGCCATGAAAATAAGGGACATGGACATATGTCACTCAAACTAAAAATCAAGTATACAAGGCACATTTAAATTCCACATAAAAATATAATTTCAAATAAGAAAATAATGTCACATAGAAGAGTACACACGAGGGACATTGGTAAATGTCCGAAGCTACACATACAAGAAGAAAAAATAGAACTAGAAATGCAATCACACAAGCTATGCTAAGCAAGGAATGAAAGCAAGTAGACTAAAAATAAAAATACATATAACTAATCAAAGTAAGAAGTAAAAGTATGCAAGACATTTTAGTAAAATACTAGGTATATGCTAGGAGATACACAAGTGATAGATACTAGTGAAATGTCGATATAGTAATATGTGTAATCTAGTAAGTAATGTACATCAATATGGCAACTCAAAGTGTGTAGTGTAGGATTGACATAACCTAGATGGTGTAGTCATGTAGAAGATTCCCCTAATGGGTATGTACATTGATGTGTGTCTCAAATGTAGAAGTAGGAATGCCCCCTCAATGGGTAGAGTGAACCAATCAAGTAGATGGATGTCACTGCACACATTCAAAAGAGATCAAGTGAAGCATGGTAATGTAAAATCAACATACAATATCATGAAACAAAAAATATAAGTCCCAGCATGATAGTATTAATTTAAAGCATGGATGATGCATACAATCAAAATATTTTTGGTATTTTGATATATTTTAATGTTTTTGTATTTTTTGGAAATATTTGAACTATGTACAATCAAGTAGGAGAGATTATGTACAATCAATGCTGAGAAGAAACTATGTACAAGCATGTAGGTAAAGCAAAGATAATATAAAATACTAGGTTGGTGGGGGAAGGGATCTAAGGATGGATACTGTTAGGGATAGAAATGGAGGAAAGGGTTATGACCATCATCAAATACCCAAAGATCAACATCATAAGTATCATCATATGCTATAGATTTTGTGTTCAAGGTGCCATCGTATCGAAGTGAACTGAATGTTTCTTTGGTAGTGGAGATGTTGACTTTGCTCTAGGACATTTACCCTTGTTAGTAGATGAATTTAGTGGAAGTGGTGGAGTTGGTACTGCTAGTGGATATATAATCTAAATAATACCTCAATATTGTAGTTTATTCAATCTTTGCTATAAATCTATACATGAGTTTGTATTATGTACTATAATTTTATGAAAAGTATAAAATAGGTGACCATCTTGATGTGATAATCTACTGATATATCTATGTCATACTATAGGTAATGTGTTCAATCCATGATCAAGTAATATATTTAATAAAAAATATGGCTGATGATATGTGCTACCTACCTGAATCTAAATAATTGGATCTATATCCATAAAGGTAACCATGTGAACTATATGTGTCAAGTGATCTAACTATTTTCGTTAGTGTGGGATATATCCTGAGAGTGTAGTGAAAGATGGTAAAATTACTATAAGATGTGGTATGAGATCTCTAAATCTATCTTAGTATTCTCCTAAGTTTATTAGTGTAAAGTTCAATCCACATAAATAGTCATTTTTGAGTGTGGGTGTCTTATCATCATCTAAAGAAGCCTATGAATATGTATCAACAACATGTACATATGATAACTCAAAATTTACCATAGGGGATATATGATAGATAAGTCTCATCATTTATAGCGGTACAAGATGGTACTCCTATATAAGTATCTACAACTAGTGGAGTAACTATGGAATCAACTAGAACTATTAGTATTGATGTCACTGATGGTGGATGTGTAATAGGTGTCAGAACTATCATTGATAAAGTAGATGGATTGGTTAAAGCTATTATAACTGGAAAAATAGTTAGTGCTGATGATGCAACTATAAGTGGAGGAGTGAGAGAAGTGTTAGTCTCTTAAACCTCATATGTATGTATCTAATCAAGAGAAATGCTATGAGGTGGTGGCTATATTATGAGATATGGTGTCCCACCTGGTGAAATGGTTGAAGATGACTCTTTAAGATGATAATATCTAAATGACTGGTTGTTTATTGGACATGCGTATAGATATCCCTCATGGAGAAGCTTAGTACATTGATGGAGAGTGGAAAGACAGACCCCCATGGTATATATCCAGGGTTGTTTGAGTAAAATGATATAGTGTAGAGGATTTGACATGACTTAGAACTATGTAGAGAGAGGTTTTGGTCCCAACATGATATCCAAAGTAATAGTGCCCAATGTTGATCATGGTAATATCATTGAACCCTTGAATTTTCTTATATGTTTTTTATATTGATGCCAAATCTACACCCATGGCTTGTAAGAATGTGATATTACATATATTTAGTTCAGAACCACTATCAACAAAAAATCTCTTGAATACACTGGTTTTGACTTGTATTGATATGAATAATGGCAAATTTTGATAAATAACTATCTAAGAAAGCATATCCTCACTATCAAAAGAAATTTCATCTTCGATAGTTTTTAAAGTGTTAACCACCGATGTAAAATAAGAAGGTTCTAAATCAATAGGCATATAATTCTGAGTGAGTGGCTGATAAATAATATCCTTGAATACATTAGCTTTATGAAGTAGTTATAATAAGGAAATTTTAGCTGGAGTGTTTCTCAATTCATCAAAAATGTCATATGCCTTGTGTAAATATGCCTATATGGGTGGTTGGGCTTGAGATGGGTTGAAATAGTGAGGTGATGAGGCTCCTAGGTAGGTGGAGGCATAGTGACATGCCAAGTAATAGCTTTAACCATATTATCTACTATTCGTATATGAGTAGTAGTAGCTATGCGAGGAGAGTGAAGATAATCGATGGGTAGATTAGGTGAAGGGATTGAAGGTGTCAACTGGGCTCTCTAGAGATGGGCACCTAGGGAAGAGTTAAATGGACCATAAAACATGACTTGATATAGGGTAGGGGATCTAAGGGAGGTGATGTAAGAGATGGATTAACATGTTTAAGAATAAATTGCTTAACATCATCCCATATGATGAAAAATAAGCATGAAATGCAAAGAATGAAACTTTGTACTAACATATGATAAACTTCATCATTCATGTACATGATAGGACCTATTATGGTTTCCTTATTATTTGCAAGAAATATAAGAAAAGTTTCTAAATAAAGGAGCATCATTTTTGCAATTTGGTTATGGATGTAAAGTGCTACCTCAAGAAGAAAATAGGTGATAATATATGCAAATAAATATTTTTCAAAAATATTTATGCAAGGTACTATGAATTTTTGAATTTAAAATTGATTTTTTGAGTTTGATATGTAACTAAAAATTCAAAAAATGATTAGAAAATTACTGGGAAATAACTAGGAGCTAGTTAATGCAACTAGGGATTTTTGAATGAATTTATAAAATTAGTATGATAAGTTTAAAAAATTTATTTAAATTTATATATATTTTTTTAGAATTTTACTTGAAAAATTTAAGAAAAATCAAAAAATATTTCTAAAATTAGCAATATATTTTTCCTAGTGTTTGAAATGTTTTAATATGCAAAAAGGACCTAGTATGTGCAAACTAGGGTTTTTATAAAATATATTGATAAATTTTTAATTAGTTTGTAGATATATAATTTTTAAATATAGGACAAATTTGGAAATTATAGAAAAAAATAATTTAGCCTAGGGTTTCTAGGGCTTTTGTGCGAAATTCAAAGTCAGGTTCACCAAATGTTTTATTGTTTTTCAAAATAATGGAGTTTTATTCCTAATTAATAAATAGGTCTGGATTAAAGTAAATTAGTAAATAACATGTAATAATTAAGCCACTAATTTATGTAAATAGATTGTATTTTTGGATTTTCTAAAAATAATAATAAATGAGAGAAAATATGACTTAGCTTATTTTGAGTTATTCACTTTGAGATAGGGCCTAAGAATTGAAGTACAAGACTAGGATAGTGTCAAAAATAGGTTCCTAAACTTTTTTTTCTAATTGGATAAGAGCACCAAAAGTGGGAAACCTTACTGTTCAGTTTTATAATCCTCTTCCAGCACTATTATCTAGGAGATTTGAGTTTTCTAGGTTTTGCTTGATAGGTCTGTGTTACCCCATCAGTGAAATATCAAAGCTCAAAAGTCTATGGAGCTTATTGTTCATCTATTTAAATCTTCAAAATCCTTAAGATCTCTTTGTGCTTAAACTTGAAAGGAAATTTGAGAAAGAAAGAGAAGGGGTTAGAGGGTAAAGGATACACTAGACGCACTTCACACCCTATGTGTGGACATGCTAGCTACATACCAATACTCTAAGGAGGGATCATGCTAACGCAGTTCTCCCATTGAAGTGATTGGTGTAATTATATATGAAAATACAAATAAATGAGAAATTGGGTGTACTTCATATGGATAGAGACTGGTGTAAGGGTTTGAATAAACTTAGAATAATATTAGAAGGTTGTATGCAGAGAATAGGTAAAAGTGATTGAGTGTACTTGGTTGTATTCTTGCTTCTCTCTTATAAATGAGTGACAACCCTTCTAAATGGATTTTGAATAGAATTTTATAGGGAACCTAATGATCATGGGTTAAATGAGTTCACATTAAGATGACATGAATTAAGATAAATATTTAGGAAAATATGACTGTTTAAACCAAATTTGTAATAGTGCCAGAAATAAGACACCCTGGGTTTCAGTGCTACTATCTAAGTTGGGCACTATTGTCTAGAGGGATTGGGACATGAGAGGATGGATCTAGGGCTAAAAGAGCTACCTGGGTATGTAAGGGTTAAGTCTAGAAGGCTATGGATGATTGGTAATTAGTGAAAGAAAAGCCTAAAAGGCTTGTGCAAGCAAGTAGGAGGACCTATGGATTTTAGGTGTCTTTAGCCATACTCAAATAACCAAATTTTGTATTTCATATGACTACATATGATAAATTAAATAACCCTAAACTATAAATAAAGATATTAATATAAGGAAATAACTTAAGAAAAATAGAAATGAAAACTAAACTAAATGATTAAAGATAAAAAAATATTAAACTAAAAAGAAAAGAAAGACAAATAGATTAAATTAAAGATTAATCTAAAATAGATGTAAATTATTTTAAAAATCAAGGTTAATATAAATTAAAATACAAATAAATTATTTGAATCTCGAAAGAGAGAGTCATCTTAGCATAAAAGATAGATTTTATTTGAAAAACAAACATCTTTCTTTACAAATATCTTGAGAGACAACTTTTACAATCTAAATAGATCAATGAAATGTCATAAACATCAAAGTTTTCATCATTATTTGGGTTGAATACTTAGATTCTACACATAAGACTGCAAATAAAAATCATCAAAAGATGTCAAACTTGATAAGGTTCAAATAATCTATTATAAATAATAATATAAAAAACTAGATATACCTATGTTGCCTAAGCAATTACTCAATCATCAGAAAAAGTACCATTGAGTCTATCTAAAAAACTTATGTTATCTTAGAGAAGTTACATAGAAGAGATAGAGAGATAAATCATTGACTTCACAAATGTGTAAGTCTTCAATACCTATGTTGTTCCTCCCTTTAAAATGAATTTTTGATCTCTTTTTATGCTTCAAATTTAGTTAAAAAAGAAGTTATAACTAACCTTAGTTAGTTATTAATTTACTTTAATTAATTGACTTTGTAAAAATCAATTAATAAAATAGTTATTAGTTAAGGTTTAATTAAGACTTAAAATTCTTAATGGATCAAGTTTTTTTTTTTGAATATAGATTAGGTACTATCTAACGGGTGGGGACCGCTATAAATTAATAATAAAATAGAATACATATGTACATAGATAAATCAAATATTCATAAAATTCTTATTTATATTAACCATAATGCATATTTTTAAAAATTTAGCTATACATAGACACACACACACACACATACATACATACATACATACATACATACATACATACATCATAAAAAATTAGCTATACTTTCTAAAACATCATTACCAAAATATCAAAACTGAAAGATAAAGTATCAACTTTGAAAGTATAGAATTCTATCAACCAAAGTTCAACTAAACATAAAAGTTTATCCCATTTACATATAGTAATCTTCATAATATGAAAGCACCTCAAATATAGGCTTCTCCTGCTCATCGACACATTCATTTTACTCTATTTAAACTGTTAGAAGGTGAACTGTGTTTGTTTTAAAATTATTTTTAGGATTATACACCTCTACCTTAATCCTTTTGATAATTCTGACCTCAATTGGAGTGTCTGTATCATTCTGGCTATTTGACCTTTTATACAAGATGAAACATGTTTTTCCAAACTTAATTTCTTGAATCTTAAAATAGGTTCCCTTTGAGAAGATGAAGGCTCATTAGAATCTCTAGGTAGGGTAAGGTTAAAAATGTTCTTGGCATGGGAAACCTCAATATCATGTTGTGTGACTTCATTGGTAGGGGGTGGTTCTCTAACATGTTGAATTATTTTAGGAGTGGGTGACTAAATTAGTAAATGGTGTGGATTAATTTACAAATGGTGAGAGGAACTACTGTGAGGAGTCCTAGCACCAAACCTACATCCATAAAATTAGTTATTACCCCTATGGTTGGTAGGGTTAAAAGGCAAGTTATTCAAAACATTCCAAAACTAAGGATATGCTAAATCAAAGTGGATAGACATCCTAGCACCTTTATAAAATATAGGTCCAAATCTACTATCCCTAAAATCACCTATTGGAAAAATTATTTTTGGGTTCTACTAATTTACATTACTATCAGAAGCTTGATTTTCCCAACCTTGATTATCACTATCTCTATTTGATCCAAGTTGATTCTATATAGACATATTAAATACAATATGAAATAAATTCAAAGTTTATTATCATGAATAAAATTTAAAAAATACATATCCAACATGAAAGTCAACTGCATTTGAAATAACGATCACTTTATCAACAAAATTTCTGAACTGTCTTTGATTGCAACATAACTTAATTACCTCAATTGTATCAATATCATTTAAATGTTTATTTTATTTCATTAGAATATCTATTAAAATCAACTAAAAAATTTAAAATAAAATTATAATACCATAATTTTATTTTAAAGCATTCTGACATAACTCCTTGATTTCGTATTCTTACTATATGAAAACCATCTGAAAAAAACTAAGCCAATTCTCAAAAATAAAGCTAAAATTTTCAAAAAGATTTATAAATGAAGAAAATATCTATCAAAAACCATATATCTTTTCCACATTTCATAATTTAAAACAAGATTTGAAAATATGAACCTTTCATTGTCATATCTCAACTGAAAAGTTAACTTTATGAACTTTTGAAAAATAAACAACATACTATTCTAAAACTTCAATATGAAACCTTTGAAATATATCTTTCTTGCATTCTTTAATCATTATTCACTATTTGAACATTATCTTATACATGTATATCATATATGATTTCTACATGCACCTTTCAACAAAGAGAGTTTTGATACATCATAATTCTTTCACCTATTTTAGTGTTTCAAAGTACCATTATTTTGATATTTAACTTCAAAATAAAACCAAGAACTTTAGGACTAAGGTCTATATCCAAAAATAGCTTCATTATTTTTTAAATGCAACCTATTATATTTTCATATGCAAACTTATGTCAAGAAAATTTGAAACTAAAACTAGTGTATGAAAATATAGCTTCAGTATACCAAAATATAGTCACATTTATATGCTCAAACCATTGAAAGCCACTTATCTACTTCTCTATATCATGGCTTACCAATAACCATTCAAACATTCTATGTAAAAACCTTATCTCATAATATGTGCCATAAAGCTTCACTCATAAACTGATGAATTCAAACCATATCACAATACAATATTGAGACAACAAAGGTTTGAAAGAAAATGTTTCCAATATATCTTCTATGACTAAGAAATAACTTATTTTATTTTTCTATTCTTTTATTTCCAAAAGTAGAAAAACCTAAAACATTTCCAAAATATTTCAACCTTAAAAAAACCTAAATATTTGTATGCAAACCAAGACCAACTTGCATAATTTATGAGTCCATAATGCTATATTTCCAAACTTAACATGTGATATTTTCAAATACTTTAACTTTTACAAACCCTAATATCCATACATGTAGTTTTAAAAGTCTAAAACTTCAAAAATCTCAAAAATGACAAACCATCAAAAACTAAAATGTAAACCTAGTCAAGTCTTTATTATTACTAAGTTCAACCATTGTACTTCCAAAACTTAACCATGCAGGATATTTTCCAAAACCATTATTACATAAAACCATACAAAACCACAATTAAAAATTATATTTGTATGTTGGAACAATTTCTCTTTATCAAAAATTTATGATAGACAAATATAAAGAGAATTCATTTTATAAAACCCAAAGTCTCAATAAACTCTTTGAAACCATGAATATATTCAAAAAAAAAAAATCTAAATACATTTATGAATATATATTCACAAAAAACTATACCCATATACATGTTAAAAAATCTCAATGTTTCCAAAAGAGTATGTTCAAACCCTAAGAAACAAACATTACCAAGCTTCATCAACTGCCAAATGAATATATTTATTTAAAACCATTCACATCAATATTTCAAGAAAGAAGTGAGATATTCAAATAATAAAAATTGTAAGTTTTTTCTCTTTCCAAAACCAACATGTAGAGAATTAAACCAACAACTTCATCAAAATCTACCAACATGCAGATCAAAACCATTTTCCTTTTCAAAATTGTCCAAAATAAATCATAAAATTTATCAAGACTCATTAAGCTTATTCACGATATACTTGGTAGTGCTTCTTTGTAATATTTTTGCTCGAAATCCTTATCTATAACTCAAAATCAAAACTAACAGAGTTTCTTTTCCATGAGAAAGCTTCAATAAATGACCAAAAATAAGAAAAGAAAGCAATTTGTAATGCAATTACTTCAATATAACTACCTCAGCTACATGTCTACCACTCATTAGTTCATCAAAATTGATGTTACTATTTAGAAATTCCACCAACCAAATTAAAAATTTATCAAACTTAGCAATCACTAAATCACCTACTAAATTTCTTACCAATATCAGATGATCAAGGTATTTACTCCTCACATTAACCTCTTGAAATGCCAAAATATTTCCATGATCTCGATATCTCTTGAATATGCCTTAACATTAATTCACTTACCAATTGATGTCATGTTGCTCACCAACTCTATGCCATTATAACATTAATAAAAATTTAAACTACCAACTCATCATTTACAAGTCTCAAAGTTAGACCACATGCTATTGAAGTCACTAATACTTTATGCACTTTGAAACTATATACTTAGGTTAAGCTAATTAACCTTCTAAATAAAATAATTATGACCTTGAAAACACCATTCCTTGAGATATAGTCTTAGGTTAACAATGTTTGAAATCACCAAGGCCTGATGGACTCATTATATCATTTCAAAACTTTAGGATCAATGACCTTCGGTTAGAATCCTTATGATAATGGAACCTTAGGACACAATTTGATCCTTCAAAATAAACTACTTATATCATATCTTAAATAACATTCATAAATATTTGAAATGAATAAGTTTCCCCATTGATCATTATGTTTCAAAACTTATGATGAGAATTTTGGGCCAACATAAAACCATGCCAATGTCTTTCCAAATAAATTCTATATGAATGTAAGCCACTAGTCAAATTGATGAATTCATAACAATGACCATAATTGATTTTGAAAAAGTTTATAATAAATCAAATGATGTATTTGATTTGAAAAACCATAACTGATCTATATGTATACTCATAATTTAAAAATTAACTAACATGGTTATTATTATAAATAATTTATACCATCCTTATTTGTCTCAAACCAAGTTTCACATTACCACTGAAAATATCAAATAGTGACCACAAACTGCTCATACTAACAAATGAAAATTTATTTATAATTTATATCATACTCAATTGAAAATCAATGTATATCCGAATCATCAAAGGTATCCTTATTTCAAACTCAAAATGTTGTACTATAATGTGATCATGAATCAACTAAAAATAAAATTATTGCTAATAAACATTCACAGTGATAAATATATATGCACATTTTATTCATTTATCCATTATGCTTTTATAAATCACTCAAAATATAAACATGAATTTATAAACTAATTATCATCAATTTATTATTAAAAATATGTATCTAATATACTACTAATTGACTAAGTCCCTGACATAGTTTTAAACTTTATGACTGAGTCATCCCTATGGAAAAAAAAGTATTAGATTTATAAAAATGAAGGGGGTGTGAAAAGTAGGCACAACACTAGCAACCTTGCTACTCAATTTTATATAATGAAATTGAGTAGCAATCAAATTAGCTATTGATGAACATAATCTTGATAATTTGATATAGATAAATCATTTTTTAAGTAGCTAAACACAAACTCTTTTAATAATGAATTTAAATAAGGGATGAAATATTTGGCTAACATGACACAAAGAAAGGGAATGATATAGTAAGAAGTTTAGGCTGGATACATAATCTAATACAAATTCTTTAAGTATAAAATTTGAAAACTAAGTGATACTTCAACAACTTGATACAAATCAGCATATATTATTAATACATAATGTAAACTAAATTTATAAAGAGCAATATCTAAAAATAATTAATACTTACAACAAAATTTGTAACATCCTCACATTCTTTCTTCATAATGTGACACTTCTTCATTTGTAACTCTCATGGATCTTTCAAAAGGAAAAGTACAACAATGACAAACAACATAGAAAAGAAGCACAAAACCAAAATAAAATATAAAAATAAAAACAAATCTTAAAATAGCTAGCCATGAAATAATTTTTAAATGATGACCATTAACTAAGTAATGTAACTAATTTTCTTCAAGATCTTTTAAATGAAAAATATTATTTCTAAGTACAGTAGCAATTTTATAAGGACCAAACCATAATGAATCAAATTTATGGTATTTACCAAGATTTTCATGAGCTTTATCTCAATATAAATCTAAAACTTCAACTTTAAACTTTTTACTAGAAACCTTCTTATCAAAAAACTTTTTAAATTTTTGTTTAGCTTTTTTTAATTTCTGTAATGTTGTTGTTTTAGATGAATCAAGAGATACTAAATCATGTAATCTTTGTTCAATCAAATTAGTATCTTCAACAATATATTGTAAAGTAGTTCTGGTTGAGCAAATTTGAAGTGCTATTGGTAAGGTGGCTTCAAATCCATATGCTAACATGAAAATAAAATAACCAATTACTACCTTAACAATAGTTCTATCAGCCCATAAAGCTTTAAAACATTTAAAATGCCAATTTATTTTATTTTTATAAACTATTTCTTTCATAATTGTAATCATATTTTTATTCGTTGACTTAGCTTGACCATTACCTTGAGGGTAACATTTGGATGAATCATTGGATATAATAGAGTAGTTTCTCAAAAAATTTAGTTATTCATTTAAAATAAATTGAGGTCCATTATCAGAAATAATTTTTTAAGGAACTCCAAATCTAGAGAAAATTTTCTTTTCTAAAAATGAGATCACTTGACCTGTTATAGAACTTTTAAGTGTTTTGGTCACAGACCACTTAGTGAAGTAATCTGTAGCTATTAGTATGTACCTATGACTAGTAGATGAAGGTAGGTGTATATCTAAAATAAATTTAATACCCCATTTCATTAATAATTTTTGAGGAATGATAAGGTTTAAATGTATTACAAACAATTTATCTCTACCCACAAATAATTGACATGGCATACAAGAACAAACTAACTTATAAGCATCTTTAAATAGAGTAGACAAATAGTAACCTACTCTTAAAATATTATAAGCAGTGGTTTTTTTAGCATAATTTCCATCATAATTTTTTTCATGATAACCTCTAAGAACATTTTGAGTTTGATCATGTTTAAGACATCTTAATAAAACTCCATCACTATTTTGATAAAACAATTTTTTTTCTAACAAAAAAAAATTAAAGCTTTTAACTTTAAGGAACTTTTTTATTTTTTATAAAAATTATTAAGACATTATTGATTTTAAAAATAAAAGACTAAGTCATGGTACTAATCATCTTCAACCAACAAACAATCCCATTCATTCATTCATCTCAAGATCAAAAATTATTTTTTCTAGAAAAATCAGCAATCTTCATGGTATTTAAATGAGGCTTTGAATTTAATTTATCATAAAATAAAAAAACTAAAATATTAATGTCATAAGAAGCATTTTTATCTAAATGATATTCTAAGTCATTACCTTTGATTGTTTTAGAAGTTTTGAATTTAAGGTCAAAAACTTGAATACATAAAATGCACTCAGCAAGCCTTCTTTGAATAGTTAATTGTTTTAAAAGATCAGATAAAATAGGTACATTAGATCACACAAAAGAATTGTTTCCCATCAACAAATAATAAAATTTAATCAAAGAGGAAACCAATGAGAAAACAAATTTCTCAATAAGGGGTACCTAGTTTTAGCATCTTTTAAAACTTGACTCATGTAATCAATTGGTTTCTATTCATTATTTTCAAATTCTTAAATTATTATAGTTTCAATGGATTTTTCAATAACATTAACATAAAAAATGAATGATTTATTCAAATTTGGTTTAGTAACAATTTGAGAACTTATAATGACATTTTTAACAATATTAAATGCTTAATCAACACCTTCATCCCATATATATATATATATATATATATATATATATATATATATATATATATATATATAATAATAATAATAATAATAATAATAATTGCAAATGATTAGGATTATCAACAAAATCTGATATGAATTTATTAACAAAGTTTATTTTACCAAAGAAAGACTTTAAATTAGATTGATCTTTAGGAGGAGGTAGCTCTTTAATAGTCTTAATGCATTCAATATCTATAGACATGCCATGTTTAGAAATAATATGTCCTAATAGCTTACATTTGATAACACCAAAAACTAATTTTTTTGGATTCAAAAAAATACCATACTTTCTACATCTTGTGAAAACTTCACAAAGATGATCTAAATGTTTTTTTATTATTTTTGAATGAGTGGTAAGATCATCTAAATAAACTTGAATAATAATTCCAATCAAGTCATCAAAAGCAACATGTATATCTCTTTAAAAAGTAGCTTCTACATTCATCAATTTGAAAGACATTCTATTATAAGCAGAATTCCCTCTATGAGTAGTAAAAGTATAGTCATATTTATATTTTTAGGATTTAAAAAATATGATTGTAACAAAAAAATCCATCTAATAATGACATCATTTCTGATCCTACAACTTGTTACAAAATTTCATCTATATTTGGTAGAAGAAAATTATCCTTAACACTAGCTTTATTCAAATCTCTAAAATCAACACATAATCTAATGTTACCATTATTCTTCCTAATCAACACTAAATTATATACACATTCAAAATATTTTAGAGGGAAAATGACACCAATGTTAATTATTTTATCTAGTTCTTTACTAATGGTGTCCTCTAACAAAATGCTAATTTTTTGTATTTCCTGCCTTACAGGTTTGATACCAAGTTTTATAGGAATGTCATATTTAATAATTTTAATATCATAACCTTTAAGATCTTTATATGACCAGGCAAAAACATCAATGCATTATTTAAAAAACTTAATAAATTTAATCTTCTCACTTACATTAACTTATATTCCTAAATAAACATATTTTGGATCCTCTTTTGTACCTAGATTGATAGGAATGGTTTCACCTATGATTCTCTTGGAAGGTTCTTCCTTTCTATAGGTTTTAAATATTGTTAGGTGTAAATATATATTTAAAATTTAATAAACCAATAGGTAATTTATTATTACTTAATTATAAATAATCTCTAGAATATAGTATATAATCATCATGATAAAAATAATTACCCTTAATTAAAGAATCTATATATTCATCACAACTAAAAACATGTCAACCATCATTCAAATCAAGAATTTTATGACAAAAATTTAGAACATAAGAGAAGTCTTAGTTGGTTCACTCTCACTTAGAGTTGGATTAGATGGAAAAATAGTAAGCTTATCAACTCTAATATTAAATTTTTTAAGAATATGGGTGATATTGAAGGCCTCAAAGTGTTCAAGTAATGACCAAGCCTTTTGAGTATAATGATGTAGATGAGTTTGATTAGTTTTATAAAATTTTCAAATTTGTCTAACAAATAACTCAGAATCTCCAAAGACTTCTAAATATTTAATGTTAAGGTCTATGGATGTTTCCAATCCTAAACATAATGTTTCAAATTTTGATGTATTATTAGTGTTTTCAAATAATAATTTGAAATCATAATGAAAAAGTTTACCAACAGAAGAAATTAGATAAATTCAAGCACCATTACCTTGTTGAGAACAAGCTCCATCAAAATAAATTAACCATAAAATATTATTTTCAAAAAAAATTTCATGATGATTTTTTGGTTCATCTCAATTCAATAATTCATAAGTTCCAATTCTTGTCTCAACATAAAAAATTGTTGAAGAACTAGATGACTCAATAGGTGTACTATACCAATCTTCTTTTTTTATGAAATCAATTTTGTTATTAATAAGAACCCATGTAATATCTTTTTCAAAAAAAAAATAGTAGTTACTTTTGACCAATCTCTTCCTAATAACATAACATAATTACTAAGAATGTCTAAAAATTGGAAATTAGTCATGCATCTTATTCTTTCATATTGATCATTTTTAATGACTATGTCACAAAACTTACCACAACTTTTAGTTGATCTAGAATCAAATTAGTTAAATTTCCTATTGTTAGCTTCATAAGATATGCCTAATTGATTTGCAATGAATTTAAGCATTATATTCTTCAAAGCACTTATATGTAAGATACAATTATAGATTACCTTATTAACAATTTTAGTTGTAATATAAAAAGAAGGTATATAATCTAGAGGAGGATCATAACTTTGAGCATAAATAGTTGATTGTTCATTGCTTCCATCTTCTTGTAAGTCAACATCAGTTTTAAGATTCTTAACAACTTCATTGATTTTATCAACTTTCCTTAGAAGGCTAGTTTCTTGTAGTAATGAGAATCCAGATTTGATTGTAGATAAATCATCAATTATATAAGTTTTAAAATCAATTTGTTTAAATTTTTTAGGATTATAATGTTGATATTAACTATTATTTTAACCAGTAGATAAAAGAATATTTTGAGCAACATTATTAGTTGTACAACTTGAAATATTATTTTTAACTATTTTTCTTTTATCATTAAAATAATAATAATTATTTATTGTTTTATTATTTTGAGAAGAAATATAATATTTATTTCTAGTATTTATAACATAAGTATTTTTATTTTTTGATGGATCATCAAAAGCACACATATTTATGTTGTCTGTTAGATATTCAGATATAAGATCCTTCCTTTGAAGATTTTTTTTAACTTATGAACAACTACACATGAATCTTGATCATGATCCATTTCATAAACATTATAGTAATAAACAATTTTTAACTTTTTATTTTCATTATTATTTCTATTGGAAGAAGAAGGTTTATCATTTAGCTATCTTTTAACAATGACTAGTGTTGGGTGAATATTTTGTCATCAGCTAATTGATGAGAAAAATAGGTCTCTTCAACCACAACATAGGGAGATTGGTCATCTAGATGTGCAGGTTTACCACATCAAAAGGAAAAAAATATCTCCTCTCATCAAGGGGAGGTTCCCTTATAACTATGAGGAGCTATATACTATAAATATAAGCTAAAAATAACACTCAGGGGTAGGATAACACCATCCATCTCTCTATTTTCAGAGATGATGTTCACAAACAAAGGAGAAATTCTAGTGAAGACATTGAAGGTAGTTCTCTTTTTTCAAAAATGGTCTTGTAGGAAATAGCAGGAGTTCTTTTAGGTAGTGACAAGTAACTGGTAATAAAGGGCTTAATAACCAACAAACTGAGGTGTAGCACAAAGTCTCCACCTCGACTGCCCAAGAGTGAAATACGAAGGACAATGAGGGCACAAAGTCATCCTAAGGTCCTTTACATAGGAACATAAAATAGACAAACACACTAAAGGCAATTGTAGATAGCATAAAGTCTTCCCACAATTGGCTTCAGGACACCTTCCTGATTACTTCCATAAGTTCTACTTATTTCATTAACTAGACAAGAACACATTCAGAAGACAGACATAAGAACAATCTCCTAAAATGACACAATCTATAACAGCACAAAGTCTGAAAGTAACTTGCTTTCTCATTCAAACAAAGAAGTATGATTAACAATCTGAGCTCAAAGTCTCAGTAATTGCCTTTCAATTTTAGCAGAGTTTTGCTTCTATAATAGAGAGATCTCTTTTGCATAAAATAAGAGATTACATTATAAAGCAGCCAAAACATCCCTAGCAATTTGTTCTATGGAATGGCCCATGCTACATTCAATGCTTTAAATGTATTTTCAATTTTGTTAAGGGACCATACTAAAATAAGGCAGATGCCTTAACTGTGGCGTGTCAATTCATCTTAAATGTCTTCTCTTAAGTCTGAGTCATCTGGTCTATCACATGATATCTACGTAGCTATCCACTTTTCCTTTAATCCAAGGGAGACAAATAAGTCACACCTTTAATGTTTAAGGGCTCAAAAATCTACCTTGCAGACTGTTCCACCTACTAGAATAACTACTGCATAGATATTTTATCCTTTACCTCTTTCTACTATGATTTGAGCCCTCAGGCTATCTTTTCCCCTTTCTGGTTCTTTTGATTCCTCCTCTTGGTGGTTCTTCCTTTTGGCGTGAAGGTCTCTGAATGCCTTCAAGTCCATGTTTAATCTTACAAAGATCAACAGATACTTTATTGCTATAAATTTGATGTCTTCAAGTCTATCATCGTTTGAAAGCCAATGGCTAGTTGGTTCTCCTAAATTTGATGGTTGTGGGGATGTCATCAGACATTTGGATCACAACGGTTAGTTTGTGATGCTCAACTTTGACGTCTATAGGCCCATCATCTTCTTCAGCAATTCCTTCAACTTTGTTGTTTGATCCTTTTTACTGTGTCTTTGTATTGGGAGTGCTCCATCTTTGACATCTGCCACAGTCCACTGCTTTGAAACTTTATCAACTGACAGAAAATGGGACCCACAACACTTCTTACTTAAGCAAATTCAAAAGGGGAATAGGGACAGGTGGCACTTTCTACTAATCTTAACAAGTGACACGTGGTGTTTCCCACTGTGAAACATGTGAGGACACCTGGCAGCATTCACTTGACTTATAGAAGCTTTAGATAACTTTTGAGAGTCTTGCAAAAGATGACACTTAGTAGCTTCCACTGAGCTTTAAAAACACTATAAAAAAAATTGGGAGTCATTTGGATTCACACAGATGATGAAACTTGGCATGCTTTGCTTACTTTATCAACTCACTCGAGGCCCACCACAGTCCTTACTCAATAATGAAACAAAAGGAAGAAATTGCAGATGTTGATGCTTGGCAGCTTCTGCCAAGCTTTACAAAGGACACATGGTGACTTCTAATACATTTAGAAAAACATATTAAAACCTTCCGTAATTTCCACTTGGAACCCTCCATGGGACTCTAAGAGAAGCTTATTGAAATAAGCTTTGAAACTTATAAGAAACTTGAAATGCAGATGCAGACACTTGTCATGCTCTGCTGAGTTATAACAAGACATGTGGCACGTTCTGCTAATTTTTGAAACAAATTATAATGTGTCCTAACAGATGACACTTGGAAGCTTCCACTCGACTTTGAGACTTAGAAAAAACTTTAGTCAAAATGAAAAACCTACACAAAATGAAAAACCTGTGTCCTGTTTCATAACCCTTATTGCCTCAAAACTGAAATGCGTAGGGACAAAAATTGGAGTGCACAACTAAAAATCAAAATAAAATGTAGAGTATTTAAATATACAAAGGGAAGAGAGAAATTTTTGTCTTGTAGGACCAAAAATAGTTTGTGTTGTCCCAAAAATGAGTGACATACTTTGGGAACAATAGCTGGCTCCAGTTGGGGAGCTTCCTTCCGTTGAAATTTTGGAACAATTGAGGGGAGTAGAGACTGGAATCTCTAGTGTCTTGAAGTGTGCCATTGGGATATGGAGTCATGCTAACCAAAAAGAAATCAAGGTTCCAAAAATGAAAATGAAAAGGAAAAACATAAAATAGAGCTAAAGATTATACAAATATACACATGTACAGATGATCTTATCTGATACTTCAAGAGTTGAAGTGCTTCAGATGTTGCCCATTGTGAGGTAGAGAAAAGAGTGTGCAATATTGATACTTCAATAAGAAACTATTTTCACCATTGAGGTCATGGATAGTGAACATGCCTCTCCATAGGGAATCAAACTTCCCATGCATTCCCTTTGGTTCCTTTTTCTTGTCCCATAATAGGACTTGATCTCCAATCTGGAAATCCTAGGTTTTTACTTTCTAGTCGAAGAGATTCTTCACTAGAATTTGGTGTGCAGCAATTCAGTCCACTACCATAGTTCACTGCTCATCCAACTCAGTCAAACACATGATCCTTTTGTCAATGGAGCTTTCATATGTCTGATCTTTGACTGCCTTTGCCAATTTGAGTGCTGGTAATTCTAAGGTGATTGGTATCTCTACATTAAGACCATATAGAAGTTGGAAAGGTGACATACCTATCACCCTCTTAGGTGTAATTCTATCTAACCATAAAGCATCAACCAATGCTTTATTCTATGTCTATTGGTTGTCATCTACCAACTTCCTAATGATGGTCACTAGGTTCTTGTTGCTTGATTCAGCTTGACCATTTCCTTGTGAAAAATAATTAGAGGAGTGGGACAGGGTAATCCCATAGTAAAAAAAAATTGAGTGATCTCATGAGAAGAGAAATAGGCAGCATTATCTATCAAAATCTTGGTTAGGACCCCAAACCTAGAGATGATGTTCTCCTTGAGGAAATCACATACTACTTTTGAAGTAACATCCTTGGTTGGAATTACTTCTACCCATTTGGTGAAGTAATTTGTCACTGTGAGGACATAATCATGTCCAGCACTTGAAGATGGGTTTACAACACCAATGAAATTGATTCCTCATTGTTGGAATGGTTCTTCTATCACCACTAGTTTGAGAGGTAGGGCAGCTAACTTGGGTCTTCCAACAAACTGTTGGCATAGTTCACACCTTCATACCCATTTGTATGCATCCTAAAACAAAGTAGGCTAGTAATACCTGGCTCTAAGAATCTTGTGGGTAGTTACAGGAGTAGAAAAATGTCCTCCATAGGCTATATTGTGGAAAGAACTCAAAAGTTGGTTCTGCTGGTCTTTATCTATGTAGCGAAAGAACACTCCATCAAGGCTCTTCTTGTACAGGCCATTGTCCTAGAGGACAAAATTGGTAGATTTCAGTTTGACAGTCCTCCTTTCTTTATAAGATAGATGGGTAGGACACTCACCATAAGTAAGGAAATGAACAATACTTCAATACCACTCATTCATGGTGGAGACAAAGAGAACTGTCAGCATGTCTTCTACTTCTTTTTCTTCATGCCCTGCTCCTTCAAGTCTATTGTCAGCAATCAATTGATAAAGGCCCTTTCACTACACCAGCTTCACCAATTTGATAACTAGATCAAACTCCTAGATTTTAGTAATCCAATTCCCCCTTTTAGTTCCAAACTCTTGCTAAGTTAATATGGATTTGACTGTGGTGTCAGGAACCAGGGCAGTAGTGTGGGAATTCAGAATGTAAAAGCCAAAATACTTCACTACCTTGACCACTACATAAGCATGATTCTCCATGTTTGAATACTTTAGATCATGAGCTTTGAGAGGATATCTCATGAAGGAAATGGGAGATTCCACACCTTCTTCATTCTGCTGAACCAGAATGGCTGAAAGTGTGTGTTCAAAAGCATAACTATACATGATGAAATCCTTGGTATAATCTAGACAAACTAGAATTGAGGCATAAGTAATGGCTATTTTGATGTCCCAGAATGCTAATTTTACCTCTTCAGTCCAACTAAAAGTGGCCTTTCCTTTCATCATATCTACAATATGATGAATCTTCTCAGTGAACTTAGGAATGAACCTTCGTAATAAATTCACTTTTTTAAGGAAAAAGTGAACCGCAGTCTTACTCGTGGGCAGAGTAAGCTCTTGGATGGACTTGACTCTTTCTGAGTCAATCTTTATGCCTTCTCTAGATAAAATGTGTCCAATAATCTTCCCTTATGTCACCCTAAAGATAGACTTCTTGGGGTTCAAAGAAATGCCATTCTGGCGGCAGCGTTCCAACACTTGTTACAAATGATGCACATGGTTAAGGTGATACTCAAAAAAAATTGTCAAGTCATCAATGCATACCATAATGAACTTACCCATTTCATCTTTGAAAGTAAGGTCCATTGCTCTCTAGAAAGTAGTGCCAACATTTATCAGGCTAAATGGCATTCTTTGATATGTAAAGGTGCTCCAAGGCATGGTGAAGGTAGTCTTGTGCTGGTCTGCTTCACCAACTTCTACTTGATTGTATCCTAAGAAACCATCTAACATTGATAACATCTTAGAATCGGTCACTGTCTAAAGTACTTAGTCCATGATGGGCAAAGGATAGTTATCCTTTAAAGATGACTGATTTAGATTCCTGAAATCCACATAGAGGTGAATTTTGCCATTCTTCTTTCTCACAGGTACTATGTTGGCAATCCATGTGGAGTGATGGATTGGGAATAATATCCTAGAATTTAGCATTTTTTGTATTTAGGACAAAATAGTACTTGATATTTTTAGATTGTACTACCTAGATTTTTGCTTGTAAGGTGCTGAATCATCCTTGAGAGGAATTTCATGGCGAATCTCTTCAAGCCTGAGTGACTTTAGATCATCATAGGAGTATGCTAGGACATCTATGTATTGGCTGAGCAGAGAAGTGAACTTGAAATTTTATTCCCGAGTGCAGAACTTCCCAATATTCATGATCTTGGGATTTTCCTTGGTACCCAGATTTACTTGATCAAACTCCTGAGAAGAGTTTGAATCCATTTGCTGCTATTTGACAAACATGTCATACTTGTCAAAAAGCTTCTCAAGGAAAAACAATCTTTTGGGAATTTTATTCCCTTTAAGTTGTAGGAATTCTTCACCTGTGTCTAAATTTGATTTAGGGGTTGGTTCATTGCCTTCAAAGTAGATCTATTCAAAGCTACCTTTTTTTTCTAGGAAGGTAATGATTTGGTGGTCACCGTTAAATACTTACCAATGATTAGCATTGTTAGACACACTTGGTTGAAAAAATTATTTGATAGTGTACTTATCTCCCTTAAAATTAAAGTGAGGAACTAAAAGAGTGACTGAAATGGCCAAAGCATCAGCTTTATCATTGAATTCCCTTGGAACTACAGAGATGCTAAAAGCATCAAAGTTTTCAATTTGGTCCCAAAAAAGATTGCGGTAGTGATGTAATCTTTTATTTTTGGTTTGGTATAAGTTTCTCATCTGATAAACCACCAATTCAACATCTCCTTTAGCATGAAGGAGGTTGATGCCTTTGTCTTTAGCGGCCTTCAATCCAAGTAATATAGATTCATATTCAGTAGTATTATTGTTGTTGTTGAACTTCAACTTGTATGAAGAAGGAAAAATATCTCCTTGAGGAGATATCAACACAATCTCAGCTCCTAAACCAGTAGAGAAATAGCTACCATCTAATTCCAGCATCCATACCTCATTTGAAATTAATTTTTTCTTAGATTTCTCCTTGCTTGGAAGGGGAAATCCTTCTGCATTTGCACCATATTCTCTCATGTCTTCTACTGTTCTATCTGAACCACTTTTTAGACTGTCATTTTTTGAAGTTTCATCAGCTGAAATATGAACATCCTCTATGGTCAAGAAATAATTACCCATGCTGGAAGACTCAAAAAAAATTTGAGCTTCAAGTGCTGATATTTTAGTGACAACATATTTTGCTTCCTTCTCAGGGAGCAGCCTCTTCATGATGCCTTTGATAGGGATCCTCACCTCAAATAGGTCCATGCTCAATTCTCCGCCAACATCCTTGCAAAAAATTCATCTAAGAAGGATGCCGTATGAGGGTGGGATATTGGCCACTAGGACTGTCATCTTAATTCTCTTTTCTGAAAAGGCAGCAAATGAAAATTGGGCATCCTTAATTTGTCCCATTAGTGGTACTTGTTTGTTCTCCATGGATAAATATCTCCCAAATGTCTTGGTCAGTATGAGACTAAGGGATTTAGCTACTTTGACAGGCATGGCATTATCTGATGCACCTGAGTCTATGATGTAATTATTTAGCTGATGTTCATTTATCAGCATGGAGACATAAAATGGCTTAGTCCTTCTAGGGGCAACAAAAGGAGTAATGACAAGGTTATTTTGGGTGGATGTGGGAGTGACCTTTGGAATAGCTAGTCCTATAGGGATAGTTTTATTCCTCATACACTCCACTAACTTATCCAATTGCTCAGGGTTAGATTGAAAAAATTTAAATTCAGACATTTGGATCTTAGTTTTCTTGACATGATCAAGTATGTCGAATATCTGAAATGAGTTATGAAGAGGGGAAGGGAGTTCATCCTTCTAATTTTTAGGAGGGAGAGGATTGGTCTATGAATTTGAAGTTGAAGGTGAAGGCAAGTTTGGAGTACTTACATTTTTAGCAATCATTGGGTCCTTTGGCTAGAAAGGTAGAGTGGTTCCTTGCTTAGCAATTGAAATTGCAGACTGAGATTGCTCTCCTATTTTGTCCTTATCAGTTTGTTGGGCTGACTAGTTCTTAGACTATGTGAATACAATGTATGATCCCTCAACTGATTTACCTTCACTTCTAGGTTCATCCTGATAATTCAGGAAACTAATATTGGAGTCACCAACTAATTCTTTTTCTCCTTATATGAAGAGATTAGCGTCATCTTCTTGATTTAATTTAGGCTAGAAGGATAAATTTTATTCTACTTCAAGGTATCCCACTATTTAATTGGTTAGAGGCACTTCAATGGCTAGGTTCCCCCATGAGGGAGGAAGAGGATTTGCTTGTCCTTGATTCTTGGTAGCATTGCCTTGGTATGACTAATTTTGAAATGTTCTCCTTGGCATATCTCTATATGTAGGAGTAGATGACATCCCCTGCACCATTTTCTTTCTAAGAGTAAGTAACTCATTGACCAGCTTATGCACCATTGGATCAGTGGTGGCTATAGGTGAGTATTCAGAAGATGAAGAGGATTTACCTTTATTAGGGTCTCTCCTTATCTTTCCTACCAAGATAAGGTCATCTAATACCTCAATAGCCAAGTCATGAGCAGTAGTAAGGTCTATGTGTCCATCTTATCTCAGTAAGAAGCCCACTTTAGGTAGTTGTGAGTTGATGAAGAAGCATTTGATGTTTTCAGGTGTTAGTTGAGAAATGGTAGGAATTTGATTCCTCATCTTGTCAAACTTGGCAATGAAGTCCCTCATAGGTTCATCAGGTTCTTTCTTCATCTGTGTGACCTGGGCTAGCAGTGCATGTGCATCTTTTGTAGGCTTGAAACTTGCTTCAAATTTGGCTTTGAGTGTGTTCCAATCAGTTACTGATCAAGCTTGTAGGTGGTAGAACCAATTTATAGTAGCACCTTGTAGTGTTTCCACAAATAGCCTGACTACTATATCTTCATACTCCACTCCAATTACACCATAGGCTATCCTGAAGGAAATAATATGTTCATCAGGGTGAAATTTTGCATCACCAAAAAATTTGGGGAAATTATTCCTTGAACTATGTGGAAGCTTATGTAGGGGTGGAGTTAGATTAAGTGGGCCAAAAGAGTTACCCCAGGGGCCTTGAATCACCATGATTAGATTATGAAAAGCAAGGATACCAAATTTGGGTGGAGTATGTATAGGTAAAGCTCTGGTGATAGCAGAAAAAGAAGTTTTACCTTGTATTGGTGACCTGGTACGGATGGGAGGAACACTCCTAGATTGTTGAACTTGAGGTTGTGGAGGAAACAAATTGAAATTTCCTTGCTGCACCAACTCAAAGACTAGGTCAACAACACCTTTTGTTCTTTGACTTTTGGTATAACGTGGAGTTGCTAGATTATAGGATAAAAATGGGAAAGAAATGGTCCTGCTTTAGCTTGAAGCTTGAGGCTTCAAACTGCATGTTCTTCCCTAGTGGCTCTAGTTTTGCAGACCAGATTATATAACAGAAATGGATATAATATAAATGGATAATGGAAATGGATAAGGATAGGAACTGTTTCAATCTAAAACTTGAGGCTTTAGACCACATGTAACATTCCATAGTGGAGTTGCTAAAAATAATTAGTGTGAAGCTGGCAGTGTTCTTTCCTACTTCACATTGTTCCCCAGTGGATATGAAAATGGATAAGGAAAAGAATTGAAACTACTCATTTGATCCCCAGTGGCTCTAGTTTATAGACCAAATTATATAATAGAAATGGATAAGGATAGGAACTGCTTCAATCTGAAACTTGAGGCTTCAGACTGCATGTAAAATTCCCTAACGGAGTCACCAAAAATTTTTGGGTGAATATTTTGTCACTAGCTAACTAATGAGAAAAATAGGTCTCTTCAACCATAGCATAGGGAGATTGGTCATCTACATGTGTGGGTTTACCACATCAAAAGGGGACAAATCTCTCCTCTCATCAAGGGGAGGTTCCCTTATAACTATGAGGAGCTATATACTATAAATATAAGATAAAAACAACACTCAGGGGTAGGATAACACCATCCATCTATCTTTTTTTAGAGATGATGTTCACAAACAAAGGATAAATCGTAGTGAAGACACTGAAGGCACTTCTCTTTTTTCAGAAGTGGTCTTGAAGGAAATAGCAAGAGTTCTTTTAGGTAGTGACAAGTAACTAGTAACAAAGGGCTTAATAACCAATATACTGAGGTGTAGCGCAAAGTCTCCACCTCGACTACCCAAGAGTGAAATATGAAGGACAATGAGGGCATAAAGTCATCCCAAGGTCCTTTACATAGGAGTAAAAAATAGACAAACACACTAAAGGTTATTGTAGACATCACAAAGTCTTTCCAAAATTGGCTTTAGGACACCTTCTTGATTACTTCCACAAGTTCTAATTATTTTATTAACTGGACAAGAACGCATTCAAAAGATAGACATAAGAACAATCTCCTAAAATGACACAAGCTATAACAACACAAAGTCTGAAAGTAACTTGATTTCTCATTCAAACTAAGAAGTATGATTAACAATCTAAGCTCAAAGTTTTAGTAATCACCTTTCAATTTTGGTAGAGTTTTGATTCTATAATAGAGAGCTCTTTTGCATAAAATAAGAGATTACATTAAATAGCAGCCAAAGAAGGCCTAGCAGTTTGTTCTATGGAACAACCCATGCTACATTCAATACCTTGAATGCAATTTCAATTTTGTCAAGGGACCATACTGGAATAGGGTTGTTGCCTTAATTGTGGGATGTCAATTCATCTTAAATGTCTTCTCCTGGGTCTGAGTCATCTAGTCTGTCACCCAATATATGCACATCTATCTACTTTGCCTTTAATCCAAGGGAGACAAATAGGCCATGCCTTCAATTTTTAAGGGCTCAAAAATCTACCTTCCAGATTGTTCCACCTACTAGAATAACTACTGTGTAGATATTTTGGCCTTTACCTCTTTTTATTGTGATTTGAGCCCTCAAGCTATCTTTTCCCCTTTCTATTTCTTTTGGTTCCTCCTCTTGGTGGTTCTTCCTTTTAGCCTGAATGTCTTTGAATGCCTTTGGGTCTGCGTTTAAGCCTACAAATATCAACAAAAAATTTATTGCTACAAATTTTACATCTTCAGGTCTGTCATCATTTGAAAGCCAATGGCTAGTTGGTTGTCCTAAATTTGACAGTTATGGGGATGTCATCAAATGTCTAGTTCCTAATGGTTAGTTTACAATTCTCAAATTTGATGTCTATAGGCCCATCATCTTCTTTGGAAATTCCTTTGGCTTTGTTGTTTGATCTTTTTTACTGTGTCTTTGTATTGGGAGTGCTCTACCTTTGACATCTATCACAGTCCACTGCTTTGAAACTTTATCAACTGATAGAAAATGAGACCCACAACACTTCTTTCCCAAGCAGCTTCAAAAGGGGAACGGGGATAGGTGGCACTTTCCACTAATCTTAACAAGTGACACATGGCATTTCCCACTGTGAAATAGGTGAGGACACATGGCAGCATTTGCTTGACTTATAGAAGCTTTAGATACCTTTTGAGAGTCTTACAAAAGATGACACATGGCAGATTCTACTGAGCTTTAAAAAAACTATAAAAATATTTGGGACTTATTTGTATTCACACAGATGATTACACTTGGTGCACTTTGCTTACTTTAGTAACTCACCCAGGGCACACTATAGTCCTTACTCAATAACGAAACAAAGGGAAGAAAATACATATGTTGACACTTGGCAACTTTTGCTGAGCTTTACAAGGGACACATGGTGACTTCCACTACATTTATAAAAAAATATTAAAACCTTGTGTAGTTTCCACTTGACACCCTCTATGAGACTTTAAGATAAGCTTATTGAAAGAAACTTTGAAACTTATAAGAAACTGGAAATACAGATGTAGACACATGTCACACTTTACTGAGTTATAACGGGACACATGGCATATTTTGCTACTTTTAGAAAAAAATTATAATTTGTCCTAGTAGATGACACTTGGTAGCTTCCGCTCGACTTTGAGAATTAGACAAAACTTTAGGCAAAATGAAAAACCTATGCAAAATGAAAAACCTGCTCCTGTGTCATAACCCTTACTACCTCAAAACTGAAACGTGCAGGGACAAAACTTAGAGTGCACAATTGAAAATCAACATAAAATGTAGATTATTTAACTCTACAAAGGGAAGAGAGAAATTTTTGGCTTGTAGGACCAAAAATATTTCATGTGTTGTCTCAAAAATGAATGACAGACTTTGGGAACAACAACTAGCTCATTTCCTAGACTTTAAATAGCCTTTAAATTTTTTACATGATCTGAATCTAGACCTATAGAAGATTTATCCTTAAACCCAATGCATTTAAGTTTATTTTCGTATTTAACAAAGAATGTTATAGTTTCATCATATTATGTAATATCTCTGTCTTTTAAAGCTATTTTATATTTTAAAGGTAAAGTAATACAAAAATAAATTATAGATAACTTCTTGGAAGGTCTAAGGTCACATAGAATCTTTTGATGTAGCTTAGTGAATCTAATGATAAAATGATAAATGATCTCACCTAGATTAAGAGAAAAATTCACATTATCATTTACTAGGTCAAAGTCTTCTTTAGATTTCCCAAAATATAACTCTAGCGAATCTTTAATGTCTTTCCATGTGCTGATAACCTTGGTAAGTAAACTAATAAATGCTTGGTAAGCTTTTTCTTTGAGTGTTTGAGAAAAAATCTCAAGCAAATCTTTCCATTTGGTATTCTAAGAGTAGCACAAACTAATCTAAAAGCTTCTACATGATCTTCCCAAAATTCTCAAAGAGTTCTAGAAAACTTTGGTATATTTAATCCTTTACAAGAAGGTAACTTACTAGGATGGTTTCTAATATTAATTAGATTTGCATAAATTCATAGAGTTATAACTAAATGTTGTTCTACATCAGATTCTTCTACATCTTCACTTTTAGTGAGGTCATCCTGATCTCTATTATTTTATAATTCATGAATCAGATCCTATAATCTCTCTTCTACTTGATCTCTCATTGGAAGTTTTAATAGTCTCCTCTACTTGATTTGATTGATTATCTTGAACATGAATTAACTAATTTAATTGTATATTTATATCAATAGGTTTAGAGGGCATAACCAAATCATTAAAAGGAAAGGAATCATAAAGAAAACAAGTTTTAGGCCTAGGATTAGTAGGTAAAACTCTTGCTCTATCTTCATGATTTATTTTACTTGTGTTTAAAATATCTAATTGATTTTCACATGTAATATTACAATACCAATCTATCTCAATTTATAATATTTATTCTTCTTCATTTATGACTTGAATAACCTGTTAAATATTTTGTGGATGATTATACCATGCATAACTCATTAGATTAAAATCAACATCAATTGGATCATAACCAATATCAATTCTAGGTTGGATAATAGGAGGCTATTGTCTCCTAAGCACCATAATTAAGATGAAAATACAATTCTAAACATTTTTTTTTTTGAATAAAAATCTCCAACAAAGTCACCAAATTTGTTGATGATAAAAAGTGTACCATCAAACAATAAAATCTTTCACTTATTACAAAGATTAAGCTGGAATCATACCAATCTAATAGTAAGGTTCTAAAGCTTCAATTATGATCCTAAAGATACAAGAGTTTTTTTAAATGTTCTAAAAAATAATGAGGATATTAAACATTACATATTCCATTATAATTTCAAAAATCCACTTTATCAAATAATGAATTAGTTTAGATATGAAGTGTAATCTATCCTATCTAACAGAGGAGGACTATAAA